>JAPYYZ010003515.1:0-14528 GCA_030522705.1 Eretmocerus eremicus | reverse complement strand
GTTTGCTACTCAATTTGTTTATTGCAAATATCTTCACATCGGATCCTCAGTAATTTTCCCCAAATCTAGAGGCTTCAAGCTGCGATATCCATTTTGAATCATCGAAAAAGATCAATCCGCCTCAGAGATAATAGCTAAACGTACAAAAATTACCGGAATTTCCCGTAGTGCGCCGGTAGGATTTGTTAGACTATTCGGCGCAGTCGGTTCATTCCTTGTCAAACCCCAGTTTCTCAAAAATTTGAATGAGAATTTTTTCGTCTATATATTAAAATAGGATCGCATTGAGCGAAGGTATTTATTTGATACAGCTCGCAGTATTCAATTCTTAATCTGCGCGGGTGGGGGATTAAATTTAGGAAATCTCGCACTACTTTAATCGAGACAGAGGCTGAGGAATCTGAAGTTCTTCCTCCCTCTCCCATTTTTATGAGGTAAACCAACATGATGTGAATCAGTTGCTTTCCGTGATACTAACTGTAAATTCAATGATTGAGAAAAAAAACTCAAGCAACTGATTCATATCATGTTGGTTTACCTCATGAAAATGGGGGAGGGGGGGGGAATACTTCAGATCTCTCAAACTTTGTTCCGATCAAGGTAGTGCGAGATTCTCAAAATTTAATCCCCCACCTGCGCAAATTAAGAATTAAATAGTGCAAACTGTATCAAATAGTTACTTTCGCTCAATGCACTCTTATTCTAATATATAGACGAAAAATTCATCATCCAAATCTTTGAGAAGCTGGGGTTTGACAAGGAATAAACAGACTACGCCGAATAGTCTAACGAATCCTACCGGCGTACAGACTGTAAACAGACAAAAGTCACATTTAAAAGTGAAAAAATACACTTGCCATGAAAACACGATTAAATCAATTGCTGATTACTCTAAATTCAATGATTGAGAGAAAAACTCTGTGGGTAAATTCACGATACCAAATACATGTTTACATTTTTTATGGAATTTCTGAAACTCTATTAACTTATTTGTGTGACATTTCTACCCAATCTTGACAACCGGAACTAGATCAATTATTGCATAGGAACCAATACTCTGAAAATGAATGACAACTCAAAGTACTCAACTGGTACTCAAACCTTGGTAACTCGAAGATGAATGAGAAGCTCTACGATTCACCTATTGTATACAATCGAATCTCATCAACAGTTCCTTCCATCCACTCCCATCACCTGCACTTCTCGAGACGAGATTTCAACAAACGAACGAATGCTTAATGAAACTTCTAAAAATGTCACAGGCCGGATCACGCTCGAGCCACGGGTAAGTCGTACGTGTCGCCGGTGCCGATGTCACCGCCAGGCGGTTCCGACTACGAACCCGACTACGACAGCAGCCCGCTCTGCTCAAAACCCGGGCTCATGGGTCTGCGCAACGGCGAGCTTTAGCGAGGACTCGCCCAGCGCCTCGAGGACATACAGCGACGAAGACAGATCCTCGACGAGCAGAGGCGCACTTAGTGGGTGAGACGGATTCTCCTTTATCCTTGCGCCATGCTCGCCCTGCTGATTTCCTCGACGGCGACGGCCCTGCTGGCAATTGAACCAGCCATACACCTTCATATCTATATATTTCATTATCATCGATGCAACAGTGGCCAGTGCAAAACACACATCATGCGGCACGAGAAGCTGCAGTGTGTGACGTGGACGCGTCACTCGATCGAGAGAGGAAGAAAGATTCAGGGCAGGGACTCTGTACCAAAGGGGAACATCGAGATTAGTCGTGCTTTTTAACGAGTTTATCGACAATTCATTTGGCAATGCTAATCGCGTGATAGTAGTAGTCGTTCACAAAACATCCCTCTCCGTAAAAAGAGATCTTTCATCGATGTGCCACCCACTGAATAAGAATGGATATCTTATATCAATCATAAGATGAAAAATGTTGTTGTTTCGCTTGCATAACTTGGTGACAAAAATCATCAAAACTAATTAACTGTCACACAATCTTTTTGTCTCAACATCTTGGATCCTTATGACAGTAAAGCGCATCTGCAGCGGAATGTTCGATACCAGTTGTGTCGAATAATTTCCCATTGTTTTAAGGAATGAATTCGGGTGCCTAATTGTCTCGTGAGGTGTAATTCAAAGCTTTCCGAGCGAATACGAAACTTTTCCAAAAATGATTCATTACCCCGAATGACGATAGCGTTCCAATCGTTTTGGGTGGAATAATTTCGTGAACGTTCCTTAATTTATTCAAAACTATCTTTCATCATATATACTTGAGACAGTGATACACAGTATTTTGGTCTGGTTATCACTTTCACGTTAAATCGCATCATTGACCGTTACTGACGAAGTATCAAACGTCAGTTACGTCTCTGCAACGGCGTATTACTGAACAAGCTTTCTTTCTCAAAGTGCGATTATGCTCAAAAAAATTCAATGATCATATGTGTCTCTAATTCATTGACTAGCTTTCGCAGCTACACCGTCAATATATTTCGCGCCTTTCAATATTAGTTGCCAACGACTCATGTGGTGGATATAGAATATTCTCGTCGAAAACATCAAGTCGATAATTATACATGATCCTCTTTTTCATACAATCCGGTTATCCATTTACAAATCTTAAAAAAAAATTTTTTTCAGTCTTCCAGGGATTTGCCTTCAGTGTGAAGTGGTTCAGACCTTTGTGAGAGTGCAAATTATTCATATTTCATTATGGGCCTCGATTTTATTATTAGTGAATTCAAATAAATTTAATGACGTAAAACGAACGACGATCTCCAATTCAAATGAGCTGCTACCTCATGACGATTGTGGCGCCCTCTCTTGTAAAGACGTTACAATGCTAATACGTCGGGTCTTTGTGCATTTTAACTTTCATAGTGTTTTGGCCAGAGAGGTTTTGTTATTCTAATTCTGGGATCTCATTTGTTCCATACAGGAGTAATTTGGATTCTGTGGAGGTATTATAGCTGAAGAATATTGAATATATTTGTCAGCATTCTCACTGAATCATCAACCTTCTATATTCAATTTGTAAGAAATAACAGCCAATCTCTATCTTTTGGACCATTAAATCAGCATTATCCATAGGTTTTCGATCATCTCATCATTAGTACAGATTCATAATTAGATTATTTAGATTCTAGATATATGAGTTATCAACATAACTATTGTCTATCTAAAGGTGATCTTTTCCATTCAAAAAATCATGCTCATACATTATCCTAGAGCTTTCGATGAATAGTTTATTTCCATTATATTCATCCATGGGATACTAACCAACTGAATATACCATTTCACTTCACTACCATTATGTTCTATTAGCAATTTAATCACAAACTCAATTGGTTGATGAGCCAACTCCTCTTATATATAATAATAAAAACATTGGAAACTATTTCAGGTAAAAATTTTTTTTTAGAGTATTCAATGTCACCAAGATTGGGTCAGATCAATCTTTATCAGGGTGTTCATCGTCTCTGTAATTCGTGGAACCCTTGAAATCCAAGGGAATGTACACCATTTGTCTCGCAACTCTGGCTCGTCATGGATTTTTGTAAAATTCTCTGAAATTTTGGATTTTTAATCACATCAAGTCATGAAAGTTACAAAAACACTGAATCTCATTTTTCTCGATGCTCATAGCTTACACAAAGAGGCTTTGAGATCCAAGGACAATTCATGAATATTACATAACCATTGATTCTCAGTATCTGTTATGCGCACTGCTTACACAAAGAGTTCTCGAGCTTGGAGAATAAACACTTACATAGAAGTAATGAAAATGAGAAATTCTGAAAGAACAAGCAAGTGCAATTATTAGGGTCTATCCTATTGTATACGTGATGGCGGCAAAGCATAATTTCATCTCATCTTTGACGTATTAAGCAATAATATCAACATCAGATTTTTTGATCATTATCGAACTATACGAGTTGATTTACTTGATACTATTAATTTCAGGTTTCCTTTCCATCTTGTTATGCTGAAAAGTTTATCTGAACATGAAATATCGTCAAGGCCCTTGCATTGTGAGTTGTACCCACTTTTGTTCCACATGTCTACGAGGATAATCGTTCCAACTAATCGATTATGGTATGTACCTTTCCAGTGTTAAGACAAAGAGCAATGCTCATTGTTATGCCGTCTTTCCTGGGCTTACAAATATTCCCGCGGAAAATCAATAATTAACACCAAAAATTCAAAGTGAAGTGAATTTATGATACATTATTTATCTCGGTCTAGGAATATACTATAATAATCTCAACCATAACGATCACATGAATTAAAATCGTGGTAAATTCTTTAACTTATTCATTCTATCAGTTTCATATTCTTTCTAGCATGAGTCAGATAACCGATAAAAATCTCGCATCGTGAGTGATGCATTTCTTTTTTTCTTAAGTGTGAAGATCGATTAGGACAATTAAATCATGAAGATAGTCAAGCAAAAAAGATTAGAAAAAGTGAGATTATTCAAACCTCGTGAGCGATTATCGAAGACAGAACTTCGAGCTGAAAACATAATACATTCGCGAAAACATCTAATGACACATCAACGCCGAATCTCGAAATCAAATTCATATTCATTACCTGTAACAGTAAACGAGCTTAAAAATATTATGCAAAACTTTTCAGACGGTGTTGTTTCCAATAATTTCCACTTATCTGCTGTGAGCTCAGAATCAATTGAACAATTGATTACTCCATTGCAATACTCCGCGCCTGATTGCCATCCTCATCCCCTATACGATAATCGTAATGATATGATCAAAGATATAATCAATCAGCCCGATCCATGGGTTCAATCAGATATTGTCAATGCCCTACGTCTTCATACTAATGTACCTTATGACGATATATGTCTATACGATTCAAATATATCAAATATTTCGGCAGTTTTCACGGATAGCACAACTTGCTGTCCCCGGGTTCGACCAATCGATCTTCAGGCTAGATTTGGTTCATTACCATTATCGAGAGAAACAGTTGAAAATTCTCGTATAATAATGACTGCCCCCAGTTTATTTGTGTTTTCACCCCCCAATCATGGTGCTGCACAAAACCACATTGCTAACGCAATTCAGGTTTCTGTCACCACATATCGTATCAACACTATAGATGAATACGAAGAAGATCGGCATTCAACTCTTTACAACACAGGTATGAATCAATTTGCGCAATATTCATGCAAAATTTGCCTCAAAATGTGTTACAAATTCCAAATATGTACAAACAAGGCCATGTCTCGTTCTTATCTACCCCAATATTTATGTGTGAAAAGTTCTATATCGGTGTGCAATAGATGCAATGCACATCTAAATAGCCCAAAAACCACAGCGCCGTCACGTGCTTTCTGGAATAGCCTTGATCCAGGTCCAATACACGAAGTTCTTGCCCGACTATCCCAAGCTGAACAACGGCTTCTGGCGCGTATGATTCCATTTGTGAAAATCATAAAATTTCAAGGGCGATTTGGACAATATGGTTCTAAGGGCCAGTCAGTTTTATTTGCTTGTGACATTTTCGAAGTCACGGAACAATTGCCAAAAATGCTGCCTCGGTCGCCTTGTACCGCCGGAATAGTTTTTGTGACTGAGGAATTGGAAAACCTCAATATTGTTCGAGAATTTCAGGTGCGTCGTGATTTTGTATACGGAGCGCTTCAGTGGCTGATAGACAACAATGAATCATACAAAGACGTCGTAATCGATGTTAATGTAGACCTAGCAACCCAACCCATGGTCCGTATATTCGAACCTCCGCCTAACCCTAAAGTAATCGATCCTGCATCTGAGAAGGACTTTTACAAGAAAATAAACGCATCATCGAAAATCTTGCGAGCTTCGTGGAATTACACAGATCACGATGCATTTGGACATGATTTTTCCGGATTTCAAAGTCTACCCATAGCCTTGGCTCATATTATTAAATCCGCAATCGTTCCCCCTAAACTTTGGTCTGTATGTGAATTGGATTTTAATTTGCTTGCTAGTGACAAGTTATATTTTTACATACGCGAATCTATACGCGATCGTAATCTTCTTGGACCTCAAAATTCACATTTAGAAATGTCTAATATTGACCATTTTAGAGATGACATATTCATGTTCGGATTACATTTTTCGCTTACCTTCGAAATTGTACCTGATTTCGTAGGATTCTTACAAGATTCTCGAAATAAGAAAGAACCTCACGTTCAACTCAAAGTCGCTTTGACAAAAATATTCGAGCGCTCCCAAGCAGCTGTTATGTGTGTCGAGCAACATTTCGTTGGGATCATGTATGAGGCAGATCTACATTTTTTCACGGATCCCCGGTCATGTGGGCCTAAAGGTAGCAAAGCCCGATCTACGTCAGGCAAAGCTTGCGTCATATGTTGTGATTCAATCTCAGAATGTGAAAGAATCTGTAAGCGAGCATTCGTTGTCAAATCGTCATCATTCGTTTTACATATCGTGAAAGTTCACACTTTAGATCGAACTGCTAACAATAATATCTCAATTCGTGATTCATTACGTGAAGTACCCAATCACTCATCAAATCTACCTTTGTTCAACGATCAATCGATCCGTACGAATCAGCATATCAACTCGAATCGCAATATTCAGAACTGTGATGCATCTGAGTATTTGGTTATTAATCCTGAAACACGGATTATCCGTGCAACCTTCCATCAAGGTAATCAGGCAACATTTACATCAGGTTTTGCAGGGGTCCAGTGTTGTGCAATGGCATTATCTTGTCTCGTCAGATCACATATACTACCGATCAATACCTGGTCGACAAGCATACTAGATGATATAATGCAAGCCGGCGATTCCCTGTACTACTATATACACAATCTCTCATCGGCATCTAAGTATCCATTGTCTTCGGATGGTTTTCTCCAAATACGTAACCTTGATGTTATTAAATATTCATTCAAATTATTTGATAGGGTTTTCACTATTACATATGAAGACGACACTAATCTTTCCGGTACTCTTATCATGTCATCCAATGACAACTCTCTGGGTCGTCCATTACTTTATTCTATGAGCCTTTTATTCATCAATCACCAAAAGGGCATCATAATCAACAGAGGTTATGCATATGGTTTGATACTCCATAATGATCGCTATTATCTCTTTGATTCTCATTCATGTGACATCCGTGGATGGACTACGAACGACAATGGAAGACCATGCCTGATAGAATATGACTCGCTTTCAGCTTTACATAATACATGTATACAAAAGTTTGGAGTGTCTGATTCGATTTACAATCTCCACAGCATTGATATATATGAGCAATATCGGAATCAAGATCTTATTGATGGCAATGTACCATCACAAAGGTCATTTATCGAGCTTGATGAAATAGTTGCAGCAGCTCAATCAATTAACCAAAATTCCGTCGAACGCCATCTGACTGGTCATAGTATAGGTTCTAGTGAAAACGTTCTACCTGATTCCTCAAATTTATGCTCCAAGCACTCGAAATTTTCAAAAAATTTCGATCTCCGCAATTCCACTTCGGATCTTATACTTGAGAACCCACGTAGTACCACACATGATACGTCATATGTCCCTATTCGCACTTCCCTCGTTCATTTGGATGATGTTGACCAACCTGACGTTGAAGAAGTACTAGATATTTCCGATAATGGCAACAAAATTTTTAGAAGAACAAAAGACAGTATTGTAAACGCAGATCACGAAGCACGAGCTGAAGAGTTTGCTTAGTTTCACATGTTTCCTTACAGGAAGAATGGGCTCAACGAATCTTCTCGTTCTGTGCCAATCACTCCTCTAGATTACTTTCAAACTCGGATTTTGAGCGGTGATTCGAGATTTACCCGCAACGATTACTTGTTTTATGCATTATCAACGTACGAATACAAACGGATAAAACAAAATATAGCGGCTTGTGGAAAAAAAATGCAAGGTCCCAATGGCATGGTCGACGATATTCATTTGTATCCACAAAATTTGCGTGGTTCCGCAACGTATTAGACGCGAGCTTTGTACGATCTACTCGCTACGATCCGAATTCTCGGGGAACCACATTTCTTTGCCACATTCAGTTGCAATGACCTCAATTGGTTAGATATGAGAAAAGCCCTATTAATTGCCGATGGGAGATGTCATGTAGATCCCACTACCATCGATCTCAATGAATCACAGCGGCTTATAGAACAGTATCCTGTGACACTTTCTAGACATTTTATGGTTCACGTTCATGCTTTAATTAAGCATTTGAGGAGTGACCCTTCTATCTTCCAATCCGAACTGGTTGATTTCTGGTGGCGAGTAGAGTTCCAAAATCGTGGTAGTCCCCATTTGCATATGGTCATTTGGCTCAAAGATTATCCTGAATTTGATACTGATGAGGGTATTCGTATGTTAGATAATGTTATAACCTGTGCTTTGCCTCCCGAAACTTCGGACTTATATCATCTTGTTACAAAATGTCAAATTCATAAACACACCGAAACGTGTAAAAAAAACGATACGCCTTGTAGATTTCATTTTCCCCGCGAAGAGTGTCCCATAACTCGTCTCGTTGCTCATTCTTCCGATGAATTTCTTCGTACTGGTGGTCGCATTTGTATGCTGGAGCGTCGTAAAAATGAACGTTGGATCAATAACTACAATAAAAAACTATTAATAATGTGGCAAGGTAATATGGACATACAACCCTGTGGGTCAAACGAGGCAATTGCTTATCACATTTGCAAATATTTAGTAAAAGGGGAACCAACTGCTTTGAATCCGGCTATTGCGGAAGCTATTGAGACGATTCGTAATGAGGAATCTGACATTTCCCGTAAACTTTTCAAAGTTTGCATGGAAATTTTACAGCAACGACAAGTTTCAGCTTCTGAATGTGCATTTTGATTGTGTGATTTGCCTCTTCGCTGCAGTTCTCGGAAATCTGTATTTCTGAATACAAGGAAGCCCAATGAACGATTTCGATTGTTAAAATTTGACTCGAACAATGAAGCAACAGGATTATGCTGTAACATATTCGATCGGTACGAGAAGAGACCAACTAACCATCCTATTTACAATTTTGAGAATATGTGTTTACTAGAATATGCTATGAATTTTGAACCTATCTACGAAAAACAAATTGAAATAGAAGGCGAGTCTGTCGATGATTTCGGAGAACACGACCCCCCAGGGAAAAGAGAGATTATCCGATTGCTCAATGGCCCAAAAATGTCTAAACGCCACCGACCAGCTGTGGTACGTGTGCCAAATTTCAGGATTTCAGAAAATGCTGAAAATCATTTCTACAGTGCACTGTTGCAATATACTCCATTACGTACTGTGGACGAATTACTCGACGGTTTCGAATCAGCCAAAGATGAATTTTTAGCCCGAGAGGAATATCTCACTACAATGAACAATTGTATGAAACAATATCGTAAGCGTGATCAGCAATTAGAAAACGCGTTCAATCAAATTCATGCATTCGAAATTTTACACTGAAAGTGTTCAGCGACAAATGAGTGGTAGCTCAGAACGTATCAAAATTTTTTTAACCGGCAATGCCGGAACTGGCAAGACTGTGACACTTAATCTGTTGGAAGAACAACTGAGACGTTGTTATGAAAGAAAAGTTGTCAAGAAATGTGCCTTAACTGGTGCTGCGACTGAACTCACGAAAAGTTGCACTATTCACAGTCTTTTTTGATTACCTGTTCAACGTGACGGCAAGTTAGTTCAGTTGCCGATGTTGACAGGGTTATATCTTAGACAAATGCGTTTAGATTGGCGTGCGATTGAATTTTTATTTATTGATGAAATATCAATTGTTCCCTACGAAATGTTGGTCATGATTGATTCGCGACTTAGACAACTCAAGAACTGCGATGAATTCTTTAGTGGTCTCAATGTCATCTTGTTCAGTGATTTGTTACAGCTCAAACCCGTGACTGGTCACCAAGTTCTCAATCAACCCACGAACATGATCGCATCATCGCACTTGTGGCGAATGTTTACATTAATAGAACTGACTGAAAACATGCGTCAACAAAATCATCAACCATTTGTTGAGATGTTGAATGCTTTGCGAGTCGGAGCACTCCGTGCTGAACATTTCAATATATTGATGGATCGAGTCAACATCCCCTATGGAGGAGAGTTTGCAATTGATAAAGCTCTACGTCTATATCCCACGAATAACCAAGTTTTTCTGCACAATAATAAAGTTCTTAATACGTTCCGGGCCAATGGGACCGAAATGTTCACCATCAAAGCTCACGATATATTGATCGACGCGACGCGTAATATACGAGGGTTGAGTATAGCTGACATTACCCCTTCTGATATCAACAAGACAGGGGGATTACCTCAAGAATTGGAAATATTTCTTGGTGCTAAAATCATGTTACGCTCCAATATTGACGTGGCAAAAGGATTAGTCAACGGATCAATCGGATTCATCACTGAAATAGTATGGCCGTATTTTCGCCACGGCCAAGTTGACACACAGGACATTCCATCAGTTTGTGTCGATTTTGGCCGCGACGGAACTCATCTGATATGCCCCAAGTCCATTCAATTTCCTGCGAAGTTCAGTTTCGGTACTATGGAGCGACGAATGTTACCCATGATTTTGTCGTGGGCTTCTACTGTCCATAAGATGCAAGGTAGCACCGTCGACTATGCTGTGGTTTATTTGAGTCCAAAATTGTTCGCAGAGGGTCAAGCTTACGTAGCATTGAGTCGAGTTTGAAATTGAGACGGTCTTGCTATTGAGGAATTAGATCGTTCCAAACTCACAGGAGGAAAGCCATGTAATAATCACGCATTGGACGAAATGGACAGATTGCGCAACATCTGAGTAACGCACATATCTCTGCCAGCAGTGTGTATCCCAATCGTATTTGATTCGAAAAAATGTAAAATAAAATAATTAACTGAATAAAAAATTTTAAAAACATCGCTTTTATTGAGCGTCATGTAATTACTCGAATATGAATGTATGTTTTTTCAAAATTATAGATATCAAATCAGAGTGGTTTTGAAATTTCTTCATATCCCGATTGAATTAGGTCGCGTTATTATCGAATGTACCCACTAATAATTATGAAATAATATCGATACTGTGCGATGGCATGTGGATAATAAATACCAATCAACTAAAAATTGGAAAATAATGCTCATCCGTTCAATCCTGAATCGATCTTCATGACGGGACTTGCTCAGTTAAAAACTTCTTATGTGTTATCACAAATATAACGAACGACCGTGAAGTCAATATAACCATTCGCTGAAAATGAATTGACGAGTCACTAATTATTCGATTGAAGTTTGATTCATCGTTCACATCACATTTCTATAAACGATCCCGATTCTATTTGTCTGTATTAGCAAAGTCAATTAAGTACCAGTACAGACATTTGGCTCATAAAATCTCGTGTAAACTTCCTGTACTTTTCAGTAAAATCAATTGTAAAACCTATATCAAAGAAATTGATGAACCTACCGAAGATGTTTCAAAATCACAACGACATATTCCAGTAATAATGAAAGCGTGGGGCGATTCAGCTCAATTTGCACAGCCACGCCTTTCGGATCCATTGAAAATGTTAGATTTATCCAGTTCTCATACATTATCTTATTGCTGAGGACAAACTTCACATAATATGTTGTAAATTTGGAGAATCACTTGAGATCATTGTTACAATGTTAAGACCAACAAAAAACACAAAGCACGGTTGGTACAAACTGAATATTATATATTGTAATCTTGTCTCCAATCTAATATATTTTCATCGCTTTTATTATAGATTGTTGTTCGTTTGTTGCAGGTGTCGAACATTGCAAATTCAAGAAATTGATTGGAGTACATAATGACGAAATGCCATACCAATGATTCAACATTTATCGATTCCACTTCACAACGATACTGGAATTTTGGATCTTGTTAACATTGATATTTATTTGAGCAACAGCTAGTTCAGCATGCTAGAAACGCGAAATAGTGATAATTTATCGAATACATTTCATGAACTTTCCAATGGATGGTGATCTACAATAATTGTTTACTTGCTCTTATCGCCCACAACCTAAACTACATCTTTCTAAATCTTCTGATATTACTGATACATTTTGATTTCCTCGCGTGGCTTGCTATGAGCGTAAGCTGCCTGAGCATTCGGAAAAGGGCCATTTATCACTAATTTAGCAATGTATTCTTTAAAGCGTCATGATTATAACGTTACTTCTTCATTGCCTGACATGGCATTTTCTGAACGCCAGCTAGTTTAGCATACTGAACGCGCAAACCAGTCTCAATTTACGAGTGTTTATTTTGCAGAACTTCGAATGCATGGTGATCGACAATGATTGTTGGCTCGCTCTCAGCGCTAACGTCGTTGCCGGCATTTGTGAATTTTTCATATCTCAACAGGACATCATGATCAACTGATGTGGTATACTTTGAGCGTCAGCTCGCCGAGTACGCTATGAGAGAATATTGATTGTAATTCATCAATGTCTCAATTGCAGAATGTTATACACGTCTGGTTATCTACAATGATTATTGGCTTGCTCTGAGCGCCAACGACATAACCTGGAGCTGTATAATTTATCTTATATTAACGAGTGTTATATTTAACTTCTCCGTCGTGCATCCCGGAAGAAGAGCGGCATCACCGGGGCTCGCACTCACTTTTCTTTCAATCGAATGTCTGATGCTTCAGTCCGCAATGCTAATTATGCCACACCACGCGGTTGTAGTTGTATGCAGTTTTTGAAGCGCGCGAATGTTTCTGTCTCACTCCCATTATTTTCACACGGAATATCATAGTGGCCTGAAGGGGCATACTTTGAGCGCTACTTAGCTGGAAACGCTGGTACGCATTTTCCCATATTTATAGTTCTGTAGGATTCGAGAATATGATTCCACATCAATGCATTTTCTCCAAATGCAATTGGAGAGGGCGCTGGTAAATTCATCTCTAATTGATAATACCCTTAACGGCAAGTTGGAGCAAGTATTTTGTGCTGCAGTCACTGCAAGTACCAGCTGTGACGATGACTTGCCGTATGTAGGGTTCCTTTTGGGATATTATCGATTGATATCTCTTAAGTGTGGGAAGCAAGGAATAAAATATGTCATCTTGGACTTGGATCGGATTTTCGATCAGAGCAGTATGGGGAAATTACGAATCACAGTGTGCACGCTGTTATAGCCATGCGCCTTACGCGCCAGAGTCGTACGCACAACTTCCTGTAATCTACCAACGTGGTCTCATAGTGCATCCGATCGAGTGCCAAGATAGCTCATTATATATTTCGCTCTACATTTTTGGGGGTTTCCAATCACCTTGATCTGACAGCGCCCCAATCTTCCACTGACAGTAGTCAAAATTGAGTTTGTGTATGCTGTGCCTATTAATACGACATAATCTTAACCAAGTTTGTTCTTATCGCGATTGTCTTGGGTCGTCTGAATCGCCCCACGCTTTTATTTTTTGAAACATCTTCGGTAGGTTCATCAATTTCTTTGATATAGGTTTTACAATTGATTTTACTGAAAAGTACAGGAAGTTTACACGAATAGGAATTTTTTGTTCAATAATGGGTATTATTGATAAGGCACTTTGATTGTGATTTTATGAGCCCAATGTCTGTACTGGTACTTAATTGACTTTGCTAATACAGACAAATATAATCGGGATCGTTTATAGAAATGTGATGTGAACGATAAATCAAACTTTAATCGAATAATTAGTGACTCGTCAATTCATTTTCAGCGAATAGTCATATTAACTTTACGGTCGTTCGTTATATTTGTGATAACACATAAGAAGTTTTTAACTGAGCAAGTACTGGTCATGAAGATCGATTCAGGATTGAACGGATGGGCATTATTTTCCAATTTTTAGTTGATTGGTATATATTATCCACATGCCATCGCACAGTATCGATATTATCTTATAATTATTAAAGGGTACATTGGATAATAACGAGACCTAATTCAATCAGGATATGAAGGAATTTCAAAACCACTCTGATTTGATATTTATGATTTTGAAAAAACATACATTCATATTCAAGTAATTACATTACGGTTGATAAGAGCGATGTTCTTAAAATTTTTTTTTTAATGAATTATTTCATTACTGCTCCTACAGGAATGACGTGTACATCCTATCATGGATCAACGATGGATTTGAATTGGAAAACTGATCCTGATGTTACGAATGCTGTCGCTGGGGTGCCAACTGATTATTTTCTATTTTTACGTAAAATATTGAGTTTGTTCAAATCTCAACCGCTTCGAGCTCGCGTGGCGAGAACGAGCGAGCAGCGGAATGGACAGAGGCCGCGCGATCGTAGGAACAGGTGATCTCATTAGCTGAAAATCGCGTTATACTCGAATACTTCCAATGCGCGACGGCTCTCTCTCTCTCTCTCTCTCTCTCTCTCTCTCTCTCTCTCTGCATCGCGTTCTGCATTTCAAAGAACCGCGGTACTTATATAACAATTTCAATTTTCGTCAAGACAATCAAGTTGGCACCAAAAGATGTTCTTCATTAGATCTTG
>JAPYYZ010003514.1:0-11527 GCA_030522705.1 Eretmocerus eremicus | reverse complement strand
TCACGGTTACAAAGCATGGAAGTATGTAACTCGCGGTTACAATAAATGAGAGTATGTAACTCATGTAACCCAGCGGGTTACATGCTGGGGTTACATGCTAAATCGCGGTTTTCCGAATTCGTTCGACCTGTTTTACATTTCCTGCAAGCGCAGCTTATGACTTCAAATGTAGCAACTGAGAATCGGTTCGCGATCCCAAACACGCACCGAACGGGACGTCACACTTTGGTTTTTTTTTTGTATTTCCAGAAGGGGGCGTTTGGCCCTCTGTTGAGAACCCCCAATTGATATACCAACCACATGAGACCGATTCCAGTTTCAGTTCGTCAACTCGTTCTTATCGCTGTTCTACATCGCATTCTACATCCAAGATCAAGAGAGGCTCAAAGAGGTGAGACACGCGCATTTGAAAGGTAGCTTTGTTCCGGCACGAGCGACCAAACGCTCCGCGCGCGGCACGACAAGGCTGCAGGCTGACCCGAGCGCGCTTGCTGATTTCAGCAACTGGCGGCTCTGCTGATAGCCCGCCAGGTGATCGGCAACCTGAAGGAGTCGGCGGTGCCGTACCTGGTGGAGCAGCTGCGCCTGGCCCGGCTGAGCTTCGAGATGTTCGGCGCGCTGAGCCCGAGCGAGGCGCGAGCGCCGCCCGGCGCGGCCGACTCGGAGCCGCTCGGCGCGCCGGAGCCCCCGGCCGACGGCGAGGGCCAGCCCAAAGCCAAGCAGCCGAGGAGCGTCAGCCAGGCCGAGATCGAGAGCTCGCTCTACAGAGTAGGAGGCCCAAACAATTCTCTACTTAGTGACGTTGCTTTCAAGGTTTGGTCTAGATACTGCCAATCTTTCATTTTCCATTTCCTCGTCGTCTGTGACTCGTCTGTCTGCCTTGCCGATTCTTTTGGATGCGAAACTCGCATGTCAGTGGCTCGGATCAACGAGGGAAGCCTCTGCTCTATTTCCCCAACTGATCGCTGAGAGAGAGCGGGATGTAGCGCATACCGCGTGGCTTTCTTCAGCTCAAGCTGAAGGCCAAGTGAACATTCTCGCGCATCGCGCGCGAAGACCATTTTCCGAAATTCTATGGAGTTAAGCGAGTCCAGAGAGCACATACAGAGTAGAATCCCCGATCCGAGCGAATCGCAAGAATCATCGTCACTATCCAATCAATACTTCATCGGACAGAGAACTTTATCGATGTTACAAATATTTCAAAGGCTTGGAATTTTCAGTGCGGTGGTGGCACTAGTGAACGCCCCTCCCCCAAAGGTCGCCCCCCTTGAAAGGCTCTTCTTTATCTCACCCTTTATCGACTAAAAGCAAAAGAATCCACGAAAAAAAGCGTAGAATGCTGTGGAAATTTGATCTTTGAATCAAATGCAACGGTTCTCTCGATTCTGCCATTTTCTTCATACGTGATGAATAAACCCTTCTAGTTTGGAATCGCCCCTAAAAAATCTTGGAAAGAGGTTCAATCCTGAATCATTTTCGATGTGCTTCAAAAAAAATGTAAACATCGCAACATTATCCGGAAAATGTATTTAGCAATAAATAAATAAATAGGAGGGCGGCGACTAGTGCTTGATGGGTGAATTGAGATCCAATCGTCGACCCCGAGGCGAGCACTATAGTGCCTAGTGTCTCTCCACTGCAAAACTAGTCATCACCCACCTCACTTTCATCATACGCGATATCCATTCTCCTCACTCAACTCCAGCTCACAAAGCTCTAACTTATATTTATACTCGAGATTCCGAGGATCTATCCGGATATTTCTAGTCCTTTGCACACTTAAATCTGCCGATATCCTAGAAATACATTAGAATTTGAATAATAAACCATCATTTGTGTTCGACTGTAACTGATAGTAAGAATTGATCCAGCTCAATAATTCCAATGATGACTTTATTTGAGGAATGGTTCTTCATTACAAATAATGAACATGTGATGACTGCACTCAGTTGTTGTTCCACAAGCTAAGACGAATCCGTTTGAGAGTGCTAGTGTGTACGCACGCGCACATTCTCACAAGAAACTCGTCACCCACGTGTTTTCTCAAACGTAAATGCCATGATACCTACACAAAGCCCAAATACCACATACACATGCACACTCTTCACAGATGAACCCCCTGATTCATATGTCCTCTTATATTGTGAAAGAAATCGGATCTGCTTTGACAAATGACATCACGATGTGAATATTTTACAAACAGCCTAGAATGCGGTACTGATGCTGTGGTAGCGATTACGAGAGAAGTGATATTGACGGAGTAGTAATTATTGAACTTACCGGTAAAAACCATCGTACATATCACAAATTGAGACTCACTAGCCTCCAGTATCAATCGGATATTGATCTAAGGCGAGAAAAGGGAGATTCTTCTTATTTTGCCCGCATTTTTGCGATTCGAACAAGGGGGGAGGGGGGCCTACGGGGAGCGACAACAAGATCAAGTTAGGGCGACCACTAGTTCTTTTGCAACTGTACTTTTGAATTGCTGACCAAAATTTCCTATCTCGATATACCGACTCGAGAAAATAAGCCTGTATTCTTGAACGCCTACAACAAGCATTTGTCCAGTTTTGAAGGCTTACGCGCATACCCAAAGCGAAGAATGATTAACAAACGAAAATAATCTCCTAAAGAGGCGACCGCTAGTGCTACCACCCCACTAGCTTTCACTAACTATTTGCAGCGTGGATCAGTAATTGACCATCTAAAGCTTATTCTTGTTCGAAAACACACGAGAAATGTGTATGATCTAGACAGTATATGACTGTTGCAACAAGCAATCTTCCCTGATTGAATCTCGCTTCCTCTGAAAATGTGCATGATGCTTAGTGTCGACTACTTTGGAATGGCGGAATGGGTTAATTAGTATTGCTGCGTTGCTGGCATGCACGTGATACTGTCTTGATTGGTCAGTCATACTTATAGTCTCGCCATTTTCGCCGAATCATCATCAAGAACTGAATCAATCTTTTCCATACAGTGCAGAGCCAACTTAGAAGTATTTTTCGAAGTTATTTCAATTTGAGGGAGTGAAAAGCTAATTTGTGGATCAGAAATCGGACACATGACCGGAGATTTAAAGGGCCATATAAAATAGAGAGTACATTGCTCATGACTATCTCCTTTGTGGTAACTTTTTTAACATTTTCGCTGCGACGCGGGTCGCCGGTGACCCACACGGGATGAAAAAGTGTTGATCCTCTTTGATAATATCACAAGACTTGATTGCGACTTGGAGGATCCCAAATTTTTCGCCATTTCACGCTTGAGAGAATGAGCCCAATGGGATCTGTCAACGACAAGTGCAGAGTTGTTGATCAGTACGCCTTTCCCATACAGGCAAAATCGCCAGGTTACGCCACCGCAGCGAAAGTGTTAAGACTGTTATGCATAGTCACCAATGCTCGTTCTTATATCAGATGATCATATTCAAAGTCCAACCAATATACTAGATTCAGAATACATATATGTATTTTAAAGCCATGTATGTTTCGATTTATATATATATACTCATACACTCGTCAGAACATTGAATAAAAGTTATTACAGAGTGCTACAGCTAGATGTGCATCAATTATCATGTCCATTTAGTACTGGTATCTGAATAAACCGCACATGCCTCTTCGGGACCATAATATGTGATCTTTTGACTAGGGCTAAGATGCGGATCCGCACAAGTCCCAGACCTAATAGGGAACTTTCGTCCGATCCAATTCTTGTTGTTCTAGATATATCATCTCCACGAGAACTAAGTTACCAGACAGTTTTTTTTATAAGTGGCGATAAGTATGTTTTTATCAATGTTAAATACTGTCCGCGGCAAACCCCGTTTCAAACGCCTGTCACGTGATCGTGACGTCACTGAGTGAAGACCGACTATACAGGGTGTCCGTTTATAGCAGTAGACAGTCCCTCGGATAAGTGGCCGGCGAAGCGCTCCAACCTCACTCGCAGTGGCATTGGTCGATGGAGAGCCCACAAAAGTTATTATCGGCCAGGCACAGGTATCAGGCAGTTACTGAGCAGTGATGAATTTGATGACAGATACTTATTGCAATCATTTGAACCAGTAACTATAATGAATAGCAAACACATTATAGACTTTTATTCATCAGAACCCTGTTTCAATTTGTCTAATGTCATTGGTCGACTGATGCCGTTCGAAGTTGAGTCTAAAGATTTGGTGGAAGTAATCTTTGGTCTGAACTCCTACATCAGCCCCAAACATGCTCAATGTGTCTCACAAACTAACCAACATTTTTCGTAATTAATCGTCAACATTGCAAATCCCTTGCACAATTTGAGCCCATTCACAAGTTGATTACACCTGCATCTTTTTCTTGAGGATAGAAAACCAAGCCTGAAGACGTAAAGCATTATCCTCTGTTGATTGTGAATCAGAGCATCAGATGAGATTCAGGAAAATATCGTCTAAGTGAGCTTATATCCCTTTTCATTCACGAGGAAATCACAGCAAATGGTCAACTGCAGAATCTCAAGATCAAAGATCTTGAGATTGAAAACGCTTCAACGACAATTCCTCATTCACCAAGCTACAAAAGCATAGTACTCTATATTTGAGTGTGCTCAGATATTAGAGAAATACTCTTATTCAATGCATGCTAATATTTAGTATCTCAAAGTGCCCGTTCAGTCAACTCTCGCTCGAATTGTTTTAACAGTAGAGTTGTAATATATAACTCAGACAATATTATTCTACATATATCCCTTGATGCTCTTATACGTAATCAAAAAAGGACACTGGCTTTGTCTTGTGGCTTGACTTTCTACGCTCTTCAGAATCAAAACATAGGAGTGATCAACTTCTGAATGGGCTCAAGATTGTGCAAGGAATTCGCAATGTTGACGATTAATTGAGAACAAAGTTTGTTAGCTTGTGAGACACATTGAGAGTGTTTGTGGCTGATGTAAGAGTTCAGACCAAAGATTACTTCCACCAAATCTTTAGACCCAACTTCACCCGGCACCAGTCTACCAATGAGATGAGACAAATTAAAACAGGGTTCTAATGAATAGGAGTTTGTAATTTGTTTGCTATTCATCATAGTTACTGGTTCGAATGATTGCAACAAGGATCTGTCATGAAATTCATCACTACTCAATAAGTGCCTCATACCTGCGACTGGCCGGTAGAAACTTTTGTGGGTTCTAAAGGCCCTGTTTCATTTCGGAAAGGATGAGAGTCCTATAGCAATATTTTGCCCATCAAAATGCTGTATTTCCCCCGAATCACTAGATTTTCCATCGCCCAATGTCACTGCGAATGAGCTTGGAGCGCCGGCAGCCCATCCGAGGGACTGCCTGCTGCTAAAGACAAACACCCTGCATAGTCGGTCTTTACTCACAATCAGTGACGTCACGATCACGTGACATCGGGGTTCAACGCGGGCATTTTTTAACACCAATAAAAATTACTTATCGGCCACCAATAAAATACGGCCTTGTCATATGCTCTCTATCATCTTCAAATATCGATTTTAATTGTCCAATCATTTTTAGCTCACGCGTGATGGTTTCCTTTTCTGACAAGGAGTAATGTACGTTGGAGTTATTTTCAGAATATTGAACAATGTAACGCACGATGATGCGAATTCAAGACCAGGAATGATTAAAAATGATAAAGTGCATGTTTAAAAATACACCTAAGCAAGAACTTCCTGTTGCTTTCTCAATAATTATGACGGTGTGAGAATATTGAATCAAGAGCTTAGTTGATCGAATCATATTGGTAAATTCGTGGTTTTGGTTCCCTCAGAAATCCTGCGAAATCGCTGGAGCACCTTGACTCCCCGCAAAATTATCATATGCCTCTTTGGGTTCGGTTGGTTCCCTCTGATCCAAGAGCCCAAATATGGAGCTAAAAGCATGATTGATCAATTGAAAAATATTTCGTGATGAGAGAATTTTTTGGTAGTAATTTTGATAGAATAATTTTGCAACTTTGTTTCGAAAGATCATCTTTACAGATTAAAATAGTTTTTTCCGTTTTCAACCGATAACATCGACGAAGCACAGTTTACATCAAAAAAGGTAATACACGCTCATCAATCTTAAATTTTTAAGTGGAATGAGTGAATCTGTGTGTGTCGAGAGATTGATC
The DNA here is from genome assembly GCA_030522705.1 of Eretmocerus eremicus. Taxonomy (NCBI): domain Eukaryota; kingdom Metazoa; phylum Arthropoda; class Insecta; order Hymenoptera; family Aphelinidae; genus Eretmocerus; species Eretmocerus eremicus. The sequence goes on along the minus strand of JAPYYZ010003514.1, from coordinate 5,400 downwards.
CAAGAATCCAATTATCGTTTTCATCGCGAATAGATTGATGGCACAACTTATTGCATTTCATTCACCTGCACTTTTGTGTTCGCTTCTCGCATAGATGGATTGAACTTTTACATACAATGACCTCAACACATTCGTCCCTCAATCGAAAATCCCGGCTTTTCATCACTTGAAACGACACATCTCTAGAAAGTGAATCTTTAACTATCCGGAATTCAAGGTAAATTGATATCTGCATTTATTTATTATGGGAAAGAATTTGGAAAAAAGCAGTAATTCTTCAACTCAATCTCACGACAGATGTAAGATTGTCGCGTCAGAGATTTTTATCTGGCTAATTTATGATACCCTAATGAAACCGGGATTTTCAACCCATGAAAATCAATAGAACGCAGAAGCATAGCGTTGTTAAATGAAGGTTGCTTCGATTCGCAGTATGATGGTGCGTTTTCTGAACATTTGGAGATGCTATCCCAACTTGGCTACGTCTGCCTATTTTCATCTGCGTTCCCGCTAGCAGCACTGGCTGCACTATTGGGAAATTTGTTAGAACTGCGAGGAGATGCCTTCAAATTATGTTTCGTTCTTCAGCGACCTTTTGGACGTCGAGTATCAAATATTGGAACATGGCAGGTAAGTTGCATCCTTCTGAATATCGACCAAATCTGTAGCGGAAATGGAAATGTAGGATCACCCTCAATTCCAACGGAAATTGAGTCGAATTATCTCTCATTTCTAGTCTTCCAAAATATTCGGAAAAGTTGGAAGATAGTAAGGCAATCATTTCACCATCAGTTGTAGAGTCTATTGAAACAGAATAATCTGTTTCACCAAATTCCATACTCGGACCAGAATTTTCAAGATTGATTATTATTCATTGAACGTCTGATTATGTGATTTTCAGCATGAACGTCAAACGATATTTTGTGAGTTTGAGATATTATTTATGACAAATTTCACTTCGAAGGGCATCTTCAGAGATTTGTTGCCAGATATTTCCAATGCTTACGCCCTAAAATCAGGTGAGAGATGAAAATCAAATCCGTGTCTGACTAAACTACCTTTTACTACTTACCGTGTGAATCGATTTGTCTGACTAAAGCTGGGCTATACTACTCATTGAGATCACAGACCAGTAGACAGAGCTGATGAGAATTTGTAGGCGTTTCACTCTCCGATCGTCTGAGTAGTTGTGGCTCACTTCTTTTCGGCGATCGAAGTACTCACCAAAACGAAAATGGTTCATTAGAAGATTGACCCGAGAAATGTAAAAGCTTAAATGCGTGTATCGCATTGAGTAAGTGGAGAATATTCACTCCTTATGTGGAATGGGTAAAATGAGTCATCTAGTGATGGCTAGGCCCTCAAATGGTCACGCTGGGGTCGCATATTTATAAATATCCTAGTTGATTGAGCTATCTACTCGATTTAATTGATACTCATAGAAAGACATAAACTTATTCATGTAAATATGCTCAATAATGATTCATAAGTTACTAAATAATTAGATCGATTTTATATTCCAACCGCTTCATAGACTCAATCGCTTAATAGGCTCAAATTTGTTGCGGAGCCGGACTGACGTTAATGAGCGGAATCCGGTGTACCAGTTTTAAGCTTCTACTCACTCTGTATGATTCAGCTGTGAAATTGTCCTGAGGTCACGGTGAACCCATGCAACCACTGCAGAGCAATTTTTCATTCGTCCGTCCTTTGGTTCGGCACATGTCCCTATTCAACGAAAACATGACATTTCACGTATTTCTCTAAGTTTAAACGTACGGGAGGCTGAAAGATTTCTGAAATAAATGCAATTTCTACAAGAGTTAAAAAGAATGGTAGATTGCGATCGCACTGCATCATTATATGAAATCGGAAAAAGTCTTTCACATCTCATTCGAATGATTTTTAATCCATCGGAGTCACAAAAGACACTTTTATGAATAAAGTTCGGATTTGCTGCACGAAAAAACGAAATTAATAAAAAATTCTCAATATTGCAGAATGCGATGGAAGCCATGGGATTGGTGGCGATATTAGTTAACTGTGCGCTCATTGGTCTCAGCGGCCAGGTTCAACGCATGTTTCCTGAAATGTCAGCTACGCAAACGTTACTCCTGATAGTGGCTTTGGAACACATAATGCTAGTTATACGTTTCGTAATCATCAGTGCGATTCCGGACATTCCTAGTTGGGTCGCCACGGAGATGGCAAAGGTTGAATTTTTACGAAGAGAGGCTGTAAGAAGGTTATCATCCACGCCATCGCCTTCGGAGCTGCAGTCTGGGATCGTAATAGGTATGAGCTGCATCAACTTTACCCTGATTAGTCATGTAAATGATGTGCACGATAGTTTCTGAATCTCGCTTCACTCGCGTGGCCAGTGCGGGACACGTCCTCAGCTCGCACATCTCCTCTTGTTTTTTATCTTACACTATCGATCATGTGAGGAGGGCATCAGAACTCCGATAGAATATTTCGATTCAATCAACTCGAATGACCTAGATTCCTTAGAGACCGTGCTGTTGAAAAGGAGGCAAGAAGCTAATGATTTACAGGCGAATACGTTTTGAATATTCATGACAAACGTGGAAACCGTCAATCCAGACGAGAGCTCTAGACTGTAAAGAGTCAGAGCAGGTCGCGAGAGGCGAGCAGATGAGATGTTTTTTGACGGGGTTGCTGCACACATTATGAGATCACGTTCGGATCGATGCCACATTCTTTCCGAGTAATGTCGCGTATCGTTTCGGCCTTCTTTTTCTTCTTATGCTTCTTGACTATATTCCCTACTCTGTTACTGATGAGTGGTTTTGGCTCGTGAGTTACTTATTGCATCTAGGATCACGCTGTTTTCAATCACTGAAAAACGAAGTTTGACGCGAAATTGGATGAAAAATAAGTCTATAAAAATTAAGCTCAGCAGCGTGCGTCCGCGTCATTTGTACCTGGTTCTCTCCGACTGTTTTTGACGCAAAATTTCTTCCCGCTTTGAGATGTTGGAAAATCAATACTCCCGCAGTTTTTAGGGCCAAAAAAATTGTTCACCCATCTCAGCCCTATTAGTGATTTTACGAGAAAATCCAAACTAGAGACCTTTCTACCATATTTTGCTAACAACTTTTGACCACCTGGAGCGATTTCAACTTTTCAGGAGGAATTTGAAAAGTGACTCCAAAACCTATCAAATGACTGCTTGCGTAAACAAATTTCGAGCCCCCCCCCCCCCCATATAGTTTCATAGTCAGACGTACTGGAAAATTATGTTTTGTCAGATATGTTTTTTGACGTAAGGAAGAAAATATATTTTTCGACTTTTTTCGTATTTAAATGACAGTGAACTAAGCAGAGATCAATTTTCAGCGAATTCTTTGCATTTCAGAGGAGTTGGTACGTTTTTTATCTCGGTAAAAACCTGGAGTAGAGAGTTTTTTCATCAAAATCCACCCCAAAGTGCTTGGCAAGACTCCTTAACTTGGTTCGCGTTATTGAGCGAATTATTTGACTTACAAAAAGAACTGCTTTGGGCATATTCTTGCCGTGAAAAGTGCTCAAAGCAGGAGTAAAACATTTTCAAGAGCACTTTGCGATTCAGTAAATGAAATTTTCTGCGCATGTGCAGAATCTTGCAGCTCTAAAAGTATTTTTGATTGATAGCCAGTAGAATCACCGAAAAAAAGAGCAAAACTAGACTTGATTTGATCTAGTAAAATCGGAAATATGGCCGTTACAGAATAAAGAAGGACTCAACGTACCAAATCCGTGAGCCCCAGAAAGGCCTGACGACTCTTGCGAACTTCAAACACGTATATCTCCGGCTCTACTCAATCAATCAACATTCAGAACGTGACGTTTCAAAGGAAATTGGGGCGTCTATTGATTATTCGTTTTGAGATTCAGGACTGACACGCATGCGCATAAAAACTCACATATAACGAACTATAATGATTCGCCAATGTATTTTGTCAAAATTAAGTTTAATCAATAGCCGGTGTAATTCCTTTCAAAACTTGATATTCTGGATGTCGGTTAAATCAGTAGAGCTGGAGATGAATGCGTTTGGAGTTGGCAAGAGTCGTCAGGCCTTTCCGGGGCTCACGGATTTGATAACTTAGATTCTTCTTTATTTTTTAACGGTCAAATCTCCGGTTCTAGTGTATCAAATCAAGGCTCACTTGTCTCTCTTTGTTGGTGATTCTTCTGACTATCAATAAAATAGTAGATTACATCCAAATCAAATACTTTTTCACCATTCTAATCCAAAACGGCCGCGTTCAAACGCGGTCTTAGGGTTCTCATGATGAAAAATCGTTATTATATAGCGCTCGCACGGCAATTTCGGGCGCGGAGGACTTCTTTTCCTCACCCAAGCGCCCATTTTGGACGAACGTGCCCATGGCAATAATATTTTCATTAGAGGTAGAAGACCTTGCGCATGCGCAAAAAACTTGATTTACTGAATCGCGAAGCGCTCTTAAACATATTTTACTCCTTCTTTGTGCACTTTTTATCGCAGGAATATGCCCAAAGCAGTTCTTCTGCATGTCAAATGATTTGATCAATTACGCGAACCAAGTTAAGGAGTCTTGCCAAGCACTTTGGGGTAGATTTTGATGAAAAAACTCATTACTCGAGATTTTAACCAGCTAAAAAACGTGCCAAGCCCTCTGAAGTGCGAAGAACTCGCTGAAATTTGATCTCTGCTTAGTTCACTATCATCCAAATCGGAAAGAAATGGAAAAATATTTTTTTTTCTTTACGTCAAAAAACATGTCTGACAAAACATAATTTTCGAATACTCCTGACAATAAAACCATATGGGGGGCTCAGAAATTGCTTACGCAAGTAGTCATTTGATAGGTTTTCGAGTCACTTTTCAAATTTTTTCTGAAAAGTTGAAATCGCTCCAGGTGGTCAAAATGTGTTAGCAAAATACGGTAGAGAGGTCTATACTCTTGATTTTCTCGTAAAATCACTAATATAGGGCTGAGATGGGTCGAAAAATTGTTTTGCCCCAAAAAACTGCGAGAATATTAATTTATCAACATCCCAAAGTGAGGAGAAAATTCTGTCCCAAAAAAAACCCAGAGAAAACCGGTTACAAATGACGTGAGCGCACTCAGCGTAAGTGTACTTTGGGGGGGCTCGCGGGATGAGAGCGGGCGAAAGCGCGCATGGATAAGAGGCGGGCGGGGCGCTGCTGAATACTGCCGCCGCCTCGCTCATCCTGTCTCTTAATGTGCCGCTCTGGGGCGTCTACTCAGGGAGATTCGTGGTGAGTCCAGCAGACGGAGCGCCGCGGCCGGCAGGCTCCGAGGACGGCGCCGAGCAGGGGGTCGACGAGGCCGTGGAGGAACTGCGCCGCCGCCTGCGCCAGCAGCGCGAGCTCGCCGCCGCGGCGGC
>JAPYYZ010003513.1:0-27661 GCA_030522705.1 Eretmocerus eremicus | reverse complement strand
ATATGAACTGACTGCTCGATTATTCTTCTTGGATTCTCTCTTTCTAAGGGATATGAGTCAGTATTTAGTGCTACATTCAGTCATGACACACAGTACCTACACGATGGTGGAGTGAATCTTTTACAATAATGTGCGGAAAGTAAATGCGTGAAGTCTTTTATGCAATGCTGGTTAATACCTCATATTTAACAATGATGGTAGAAACCTTAGCCACGGGTTGTTGTTTCCTCGGGATGATCCATTCTCCTTCCCCAACTCATTGTGATCTTCCAGATGATCATCCAGCTCTCAGTTATCCGAAATGTACTAGTTCCTCGCAATTCAATTGCACGAATGATAATCAACTCGGTGAAATGCCTATCTGAAGTAATGCAAACTTCATATGTTCAAGAAGGCTTTGTACACTAGTGACAAGATGAAGAAGGTTTTGTATTTTATTGTCAGTGACAAGATCCACGTATATCGGGGCAGAAAGTGGTGGTACACTCTCGCGCGTGAAATATTCTTCATCCTTCATAAAACTGTTTGATACATTCTGACTACCGAGGATTCTGAACATCCAAATTTCAGAAATCCACCCCGATTGAACAAATTCGACTTGCTCATACTCCAAGTGTATGACTAATAGTATTGCTTGGTTGTGAGAATGAATCTTCTAGCTGAGCAACCATCTTCAATTATGAATGACTATGTAGATCTAATGTCGAATGAGAATAAAACGAAAGTCAAAATTGTATAGCTATTTCTGAGCTTCAGCCTCCAGCACGTTGTCAACCAGCAAAACAATCAGCAACCATGAAAATTCAGTTACTACTGAGACGAGTGGACCTCTTGGGCGCAGGAGAATGCAGCGTCCGCCTCCATCAACTCAATGGAAAGTCTGCAAGCTCAACACCAGCAGCAAATGCAGCAACAGCAGATGTCCATGAGTAACGAACAGCAGCAGCAGCAGCAGCAGCAACATCAGCAGCAACAACAACAGCAGCAGCAGCAAGGAGGTGTGAAGCTAACGATTCCTCAAGTCCATGAAGAGCAACATGGCTTGAAGAGGAAGGCCGACGAGGTGAGCAACAGCGTCGTCGAGAACGCTTAAGCCTCGTCTCGAGTAAGCCACTGCGTCCAAGTTTAGGGTCGATTCGCAATCACTCTATGTCTCAGCTAGTAACGGAAAAAAATATGAATCGAGAAAATTCTCAGAGCTGGCGTCCAAGATGGAACCAGCGATTTCAATAAAGACAATACTGACACTCGGCGCGACGAAGCAGCGGTGCAAAGCAGAGTCAGCGGAAGAAGCTTCCCCGCGAACAGACTGTGAACGCTTATGACTACATGTATACGATACGTAGATGTACGATTGCGTCGTGAAACGCGGTGAGCTCGTCCAGCCACGAGCGATTCAGATTCCGAGTCTTGGTCGTTTCTGAAACGCTCGCGGCTCGACGAGGCCGAACGTTCCATCTCTCCGTCAGCCGCGCATGGCTGAATCGCGTTCGAGATTAAGATCCGCCGTAGGGTGTCCAGCTCGCCTTGCCTGGACCTGGTCATAATTTCAGATGGAAAATATTTGAACCACGCAGTGTCACCTAGTCCACGCAGCGAGCTCGCGCCCACGGCCGTGCCATAATTTATAAATAGATCAAGCTAACTGTGAACACTAATCGAGACCCGATCGCTCGGTCGGTAAGTCTGTGCTTGAGCCCCGAGCGAGTTCGGTCGGAGTCTCGCAACCCCCTGTAGATTTGTCTGTGCGAGTTGCGCGGAGCGCCGGGTGTCGGGCCACCCGCTCAGCTCTGCTACAATGCTCATCCGGACTAATAAAACTATGGGTTAGCTCACGATGCCGACTACGGCGAATTGACGCCCAGTCGAGCTCTGTATAGGACGCGTATCAGATTTAAGGTTCCCAAGACTCTTTCCCAACGTAATTTTTAGCGGTCGCTTGACGACGAGTTGTTTATACGAGCTTGTAAGATAGAATTTTGAGGTTAGTTTCGCGCGTTCGTGAGATTGCGCGACTGAATTCGAATGTAAAATTCGCGAGCTCATTGATAGGAATATTTCGCGGATGACTAATGCGAAATGATCGACTGTTTCGGTGTATATGGACGATGACGACGAGACGCTTGACTGATTGACACTTTTACGCGCGTACGCATGCGCGAACGCGTATTACGTGCTGCGACGACGCGACCTCGTGCATGCGTACGCGTGGCCATGTACATATATAATGCGACACGTACACGTTTCTGAACATTTATATATATATATATACACGATACGTCGTTACACTTGTGCAAAATTACAATGTAACATAGTGATGGTGATGTGTGAAAATCGTTAGTTGTATACATTGATTACGAGCGACACGCACACTCTTCATACATCTTACACGCATCACGAAAACAATTGAAATGAAAAGTGAACATTGAAAATACGCGCAACTGTGCTCGCTAAAGCACAAAAACTATTAGCTAATAAGCTGACGAACAAGATATTATTATTGCAAACGAGTTATATTATATATATTATATATACATGAGAAAATATGACGAGAGAAAGAAAAATTAAGATGCTCTAAAATATCGTCGCGAAAAATGAAAGACGAGAAATTGATACGAGATAAAAGAAATCTAAATGCTGAATATTATATATATATATTATATATAAATAATATAAATAATTTAATATAGGGTCTATGAGACTAGCGTAGTTAGGCGAAAAAGATTAAGGGAGTGAGATTATTCATGTGTAAGAGAGACAGTGAGATAATTGCGTACGTTTACGTGGAAAACCGTGTGCATGTACGTTAAATGGTGCAAATGAAAACGCTAAAACAAATTTTTCTGTGACGCGCGTGAATGAGCGTAATCTGAGGTCCTGTGATCGTTATTAAGCGAAATATTTTTTTATTTCAAATAAGTGAACGCGTAATAAAATTTTGCGTCGTTACGAACTTTTCACTTGCAATATATACCGTTACGTTCTCGCAATAATATTAGGAAAAGAAGAGTAAATTATGAATGGGTGAGTTTCTCGCGAAAGTTATTGATAGAATATTCTGACGAAAATCGGTTGATCCATTTGAAATGGCTATTCAAGGGTATAAGAAATAAAGTAAGGCTTCAAACGATGGCAAAAGGCAAAGATAAAAGCAAGTCCGTTATAGGTTCTTACGAAGTTGAAATCAGAAAGGCTGCAATGTAATCTGTCAACAATTTTGACTCGAACAATATTGTGGGTTAAATTAGTTGATATCTTGTGCCCTTCCATGTCATGGTCGTTCGCGCTTTCGATGATGATACCTTTCGACAAGACAAGATCATGGATAAAACACAATAACATCAAAGAAAAAAAGACAGGGTAATCTGTTTACCGTCGGATAAAATTATGAAGAGAGTTCAATTCCAAATGATTTTACGCATGGGTAAGATCAAAAAATCCAGCTACAGCTGGAACATCAAAATCAGAAATTCATTCCTTCATAATGAATATTGTGAGATCTCAATGAGTCTAGAACGAACAAAAATATATTCCAGGAAATATCATTCGGAGAAATCATTTCAACTGGCGACACTTTTGAGATGATGAATTGAACGTTCGGGAAAAATCAGCTTCGCGGTTAAACAGATACCTGATCATAATAGAGATACGCATGATTGAACAACCGCGTTGCCCAAAGCCTTTTCACTGTCGGGATAAGAAAACGAAAAAGATGAATTTTCAAACGATTGCTGAAGAATTTATCGTTAGCTACATTTTCTAGATCGGCGATGAGTTCATCGCGGGACTCGTTGGCTTCTTCAAATGTCAACAACAAAAATCGTTTACGATCGTAGGAATTTTGAAAGAGACATTCACTTGGTTGATCACGAAGATGATTAGAAGATTAGAAAAGGTATGAAATTCCAAATGTTTCGGATCACATAGATCCTTTGGCTTACATTTGGGCGGATACTCCAAACTGAAAGCCAACGAGCCTCGTGTGATGCACGCGCAAGATCTTTGATCGGTTTTTTCAATTTATCTTGAGTTACAGGATATAATACGTACTAAGCATTTGCTCCAACGATGAACTTTTCCGTTACAGACAGTTTCTTCCTCGGATTAAGTAGTATGTAAATACATCACCTCTCTCTCGATATCCACGCAAGCATAAAGAATTTACAGTAACGTACGTAATGCAATAGGGTTAGTTTTTCTATGTAAATAACTAAAGCGCGGCGGCAAGTGCGTACCCTTGCCCGCGTAACCAAACGATAATATGCTTTCATCGACCAGAGCTTCTGTTTTGTGCTTCGATTCGCGCGGGCAATAAAGTTCATCGGCGAAAAAATTGACTGGCCTCGCCATCATCGTAACTTTTGGTTCATTTTGCCTGTCTAGAGTTCTCATTTAAATCAGTCTGGAACTGTCATTAAGATTTCCAGTGACTCTTTGCAAAATGGATGAAATGTTCCGAAATGGCGAGTCCCGATGTTTCTGGAAAACCACGCGGCGTCAATCGGGATGATTCTAGTTTTTTCTCCACGAGATAAAAACCAGTGAAAGGACTTGAATATCAAATATATGTCAGCAAATTTTAACGAACACGCGTACACGCTTTAAAAAATCACTCTTCCAATGAACGATTACTTGGAACTGAGATAAAAGTTTCGAAGGATCTGAAAGTAAATACGCAATTCATACACATACACTTGCACTCTATCACACTAGTCGACCCCAAGTGTAGGGACCACGTAAATTTGCGATCAATTTCTAGTTATTTCACAATTGATCTCTCAAAAAGCCACTGTGAATTATAAATAATACGATTGTTGCTATTCATAATTTCCAAAATGATAATATAAATCTTGTACAATTGTTCTATTTGTTGATATAAGAGTTTACTATTTGAAATAAGCTCCTGTATGGAAAAAATGATCGCAGGCCTCCCTCAAGAAAATTTTTGAGTCATATAAGTATTTTGCCACACAACAATATCTTAGAATAAAACTTCCGAGTGATTGGATTCCATGGTCCCTGGAAACAAAACCTTTGAAAACTTGACACTGCTATAGTTCGGGAGCTGGCTATATCGCCCCGCTGAAGTTGGGTTCCACGTGGAGGAAACTTTTAGGAACAGTATCTTCCATTTGTCTGAGGATCATGAGCCTGCAGTCAAAATGAAGAAAAATTATTTTTTCGTCGGTTTTTTGATATTTTACGAAACGTAATATCGAAAAGAAAATAATGACGTTATTGACATTCATGCAAAATATGCGGGAGAGCCACTTCTCAGAATAAGGGTGCTTTTGGTGCAAACGGAAGGTGTAGCCAGCTCTCAAACTAACACAAGTACGTTGTGACACTAGAGAGAACTATTGCCATCTCAACCAAGCATCGGTCAGACACTATACCACTCACACAACGTCAATAACAATTTCACACATTCAACAATAATGGAGAAACAAATGAAATACTTTTCTGATAATGAATCAAGCCTCTAGGAGAGAAAGTAAAAACGGAGAATAAACCGATAAGAAACTGATGCATCCTCACATATATTGCTTACGTGGGCCAAAATATTAACTTCGGCATACCGGAATTTCGGCAAAATTATCTCAAGTACAACGCATGAGTTTGGTGGATGATTTGGTCAAAGAATGTGATCTATGCCCCGCGAACGTGTACAATCAATCAAAAACTCTCTTTTCTTAAACTTCAACGGACAGGTGAATGAAATACGATGGGAGAAGCAAATTGACGGATAGCTCGTAGTGTGTGTTCTGTAATCGATTGAAAGATAAGCCGCGACGCATCTTTAATGGAAATCGTAACGTAAACAGTAATGTAACGAAGTAAATAATGGGAAAAAATGAAGCCAAGGCGTGGCAAAGCTCGCTCTCGGAGCTTTGCGGCGACGAGGCCGAAAAAATAAAAAAAAATTTACAAATATATTGATTTACATATGCCCGTACCTTGTAAGAGGGTCAGTGGCGCAGAGCGATCAACCTTTCCGTCGAGGCAAGTCTCTCGCCCGATCCTCGCGCGCAAAAGGAGAGCCGCCTCTCAAGTAGTCAAAATCGAGTTCGGTCAGACGCGGCGCGCGTCGCGTGAGAACAACCAGCCAAGATAGAGAGTCGCGGTGACCGCGCAGTTTTCCGGCAGAAGATACGGGATCGGGAAAATCGGGGTTCTCTCTGCAAAGCCGGCCCTGCCCATAATCTTAATCTACTTCATGTAAATTTGCCTAAATGTTTAATAATCTAAAAATGCCATAGCCCGGATGCGCTGGTGTATACTCCCAGCGCATACACACTCACAAATACGACTCGAGCTCTTAAAAAAGAAAGAGTGCCCCTCCTCGTGGAGTTCAGGCCTCTGGCGAGGCGGCGAAATTGGTGATCGCCGACCGAGCCAAACAATGGTATGATAATTATATTATCTACAACGATACATGACATTCAAATATGCCACCCCAATAGACACGCAGTATAACGGCACGGGCGCAGCTACGCCCACGTTGCGCCACGGCCGTCCGGATGATTAAAAAAAACTGGAAAAAATAAGCCCTGGATTTTTGGAACTCTGGGAGAAGCGCGGATAAAACCGCGCTACTCCCCATTCAATTACAATTGCATACACGGGAGCGCGCGACAGTGCGATCTCACAACACATTACACTCTACAAATACACTTCTGCACACTTATTACACACGATAAAAAAATTCTTACACACGCTACGGATATGTAAAGCCAATTGATTTTGTAAATTGCCCAAAACTTATCGAGCTAGAGGAAACATATTCGAAAACAATGAACGCTCTTTCGGATGAGAGGGAAAAATTAAGGTGACGGCGCTCAGCGATGTGCGCCAGTCACACCGATTGGAAACGGGAGCAAAATTTCTTTTATGGATGGATGCAAAATGAAAGCTTCGTACGTTGCAAGGATGTTACATTCAACGGCGAGTTCGCGGCCTTTTTTGGATGCACGATGAAAAACCAAGAATGAAACACCAACACCTGGACATGACCATACACTCCGGTACATCTGTATTAATATACCGACACTCACAATAAGCCCCCCCAAACAACGACAAACCCGAATATGACGACAAATGAGCGATCGAGCAATCGATCGCTCGCCCGACATCACTTTGACTGAAAAGTTGAATAGGCAAGAATTTGAGCCGACGCGACGCACGAATAATGCGACGCGCTCAACGAATAGGAGGCAGCAGTCGACAAACGCTTGCCACGTTGCCCAATTGAAATCCGGCTTTTAAGTGATATACAAAAATGAAAAATCGAATGAAGCAGTTAATTATCGCTTCGATCAAGCAGAAATAGTTAATTTGTTTTCGATCGGGTTTTAATTTTTTAATGAAATAATCTTGCAGTGAAACGAGCGCGCGCTCAGCGCACCGCGAGATCCCGCTCTCGGAGCGTCGCGTGATCGAGGCGCGCTGCTCGAGCGCTCGCCCATATACCGTAATAAAGCGCAGCAATGAAAACCGACAGTCTAGCAGTGCGAGCGCCTCGGCGTGTCTGCGCGTGTGCCAGCACGCATGCGGATCACAGTCCGAGCCTCCGTGATTAAAAACCGGAATAAGTTGTTTAACAGTCCACTATAAATGGAGCCAATAGTTGTTAAGGCGCCAGCGGTCCTCTCGCAACGAGGTGTATCCAGAATCGTTTGCCGCGAGAATTTTGATTGTCCCCGGCACGAGGTGTACCAATTGCCACGTGGCCGGGACTGCAAAATTTTTTTCGTAGCTTATGAACGCAAAATTGTCAACATCAAGAGTAGCAATTTTTCGATCCATTTGAAACTGACACGTCTTGGACTTTCAGTTTTTGATTGCTAAATTCAGAGGACCCGGCGCGCTAACGCCCACCGATGGCGCGATCGAAGCTGGAAATTTTTCGATTACCGGTATTCGAGAGTGGGCGCCCTCGGTGGACGTTGCACTTTCCACAATATTCTCCGGATTTGGTTCTACGAGAATATTTTGATTTCATCCCCAACAACCCAAGCTGTGATCCTTCGTATGCGAGTCCGAGATGGTGATCGAGTCAATCGAAATTCAAATTTTATTCGGTATGTTTTGCGATATGAATGATCTATTCGTTCAAAATCATTATTCTGATATAACGAAGCTACAGCAATGATTGATTCTATGATAGAGTAAGCCGATAAGTGGGTGCCTCTGTAAGGGTTTTACGTTACAGTAACAGGATCTTTCTCAAATATAAACCACAACAATAGTAGCTCTAATAGTATCGAACAATTATTAACAGTGTACCACAGATAAGTAACAGTAATGGACATATCTCTTAATACAGAAAAAAACACGTCGTCGTCTTTCTCAGTGTCTGCTCGTTGTGAATTCAAACGCAATCATCGTCTGAACGTGAATTGGTATTTTTACCTATGTATTTGAATAATTTCTACCTCAAATTTCACCAAAATTCAATAATTTTTACCTAAATTCAAGGATATCAGCTCAGTTTTTGAAATTTCCCCGTATCCTTTTTCATTCATTCACACTCTTCCATGAGAGACTCGAAATCTCCAACGACTCCAGTCTTCCAAAGCAAAGGATGCGAAAAAAGCCATTCTAACGTTCTACAAAATTTCATTCCAATTTCCAATCTTCATCGAATTTATCTCCCCCATACTCGTTTCATTTATGGAAAAAAAACAAGGGTCCTTCCGGCAGGATACCACACGTGACGAGTAATTTAAGAATATATGAATGTATCTGAGTGTCTGTAGTCTAGAACAAAGTACTTTCACTGTGCTCCGAGTGTAAGCGGGAGACAAGGCGCGATGGAGTAATTTACCATATAAATTCTACAGGATAATACATATTGCAGATTTATTAACCGTAATCGTTCTCAATTGTCAGCTCTCACAGCTCTGGAATACCAGAGCTCCACAACAAGGAATATTGTTAATTAGCCACAGATAATTATCCATACTCACTTACATGCGTAACGTCTTAATTATTATCCGCAGTATCAAGATTGAACAGTGTTTAAAATAGATGAAGCGCGATCGCTATATCACATAACGTCGCGCCACCACAAGCGCGGAGGCACTCACTGCGGCGCGGGCCACTTATGTAAAAGTAAAGCCACCAAGCGACTCGGCTCTCGGACGCGAATCGAGGGATATCCAAACACGCAAGAGGCTCTCTGTTCTCGAGCTCCAACCTCGTGGTCAATTTCAAACGCAAGACCATGTCCCCACGGGTAGTCTGTGAGGATAAAATTAGTCGATCGATCAGATGGGGGAAGAATGCTCGAGAAAGGAGTGGGCTTCGTGTTCGGATTAGCCTGCTTACGTTGAAACTCGTAAGGAATGCAGCCCTTAGTTCTTTCACTTATGAAGTTGCTTTCAAGAACAAAATACACAATACAAACCCCCTACAACTCCCTTCAAACCCCCAAACTCCCCCCGAAATCCCCACAAGCAGCGGTCCCCAACCCCACAACAAACTCTTTCAGTCTCACAAGTTAACTAATGCCTCGTTTGACATCCATATCCTTCAGTTGCACGTTGACCTGATCAAATCTGAGGCACGCTCATGATCATTCCAGACCTCCATCCGAATGGAATTGAACTTTCACATCTTTGTTCGATCGAGACGTATCCTCGAACGATTGCGTCAACAAGTAATATGTTGTGTTTCTAACTTCAGACTTTTAAGTATAGTTGATTGCTAAGTAATACAAGATCAGATAGCCGTTGATTTGAGGAAAACTGATAGCTCCAGTGCTGTTGTTTGTGGCATAAAATTTGTCCGAATTCAGGATAAACTCAAGAATAATCCGATTGATTGCCCTACAATAGCTCGCGGGAGCCTCAGTTGATTTTAATGATATTATTCAGTTTTATCGAAGACCCCTTTTGGGCATGATATACCGACGCAGATACGTATTATTCTTCAGAGTCCACAAATGTCATGTGTTGTTCCATCCACGTTACCATCCTCTAGATCATCGAAAATTTGACTCTAGTTCTCTTCTCACTTGGTTTCGGTAAATCCACACGAAAATTCGTAATCGTGGAATTTTTAGATATGAAAAAAAATTAAAAAGAAAGAGAAAAACAGAAAATGAATGTCCTGTCAAAACTTGGAAGAATCCATTACACTTGTGGACCACTAGGATATTGCGAAGCAACACCAGCGTTGACAGCATATAGCCTCTTTTCTTTGCATCAACGTCGATCGATCAGATCTTTGAAATTACGATCGATCAGTCGATCGATCGATCCCTGTGAACAAAAACGACACTCTCTCAAATCGATGTAAAGTGCGAATGAATCTTCTTACAGTTTTGTTAAACAAGACTTCTATGTATCCCAGTGCTTGTTGATGAAAGTTAGAGTCATGTGAAGCATAAGCCCTCGTTACAACTCATCAGCGTAAAGTAACAAGGAATAATCAACTTCGAGCGAAACCCGTGCAGATACCCATTCAATGTTTAATATTGAAGTTTATCATTATGTAATCGTTTTAGTCTCAATTTCTTACATAAGACGATTGGAGGCGTATTTTCGAGAAACTGTCTCAGAACGACGAAAGCTATTCAACGAAATCATTGAAGGAGATAAAACTTGATTAACTTCGGCTGATTTATTTCAGTTGATTATTTCAGAAAGAGCGAACGGGAGGTTCAATTACTAATTGGATTGGAAAATTTGATTCTATAACAGAGTTGGAATTGGAAAATGAATGGAAGAAGCTATTTGTTTCTTAGATGATTACTTTCTATATAGATTAATGTTATTCCTGTTCATACTTTATTGACAATTCTGTCTGTAAAAGCTTTGATAATTACATCTAGCTTCGTTAGGGTTACGTTTCTTTTTTATCCATTAGTCTTAGAATCATTGATTACTTGTATGATCAGTTATTGTTGACTTGAAGGTTTTTTTGTGATGCAGAGTAGCGTATACGTCAACTCGACTGAATTCTTCTCTAACTTTGTTGAGTATCTCGATAACTAACGTTTTTTGCATACTGCTCAGAAGAATATCATGTTATTTAGCGCCCCCACATTGATTCAAAATTCAAAAAGATCACGTAATTACCGTCATTTGACCTAATGATTATATTCTAAATTCATTCCTCCTGGCAGGAAAATCTCTTTGGATTCTCTGTTATAGCCCATTCTGATAAATGAGTTCTGTGGTTTTATTGCTAGTCAAATTTGATCACAAAAAATATTTATATCCATTTCACGATAAAGTTTCGTTCTTTTCCTACTCAATCCATTGAAATTAACTGATCTGCATTAAGCCTGAGCATTAACGATACGGTTGTTTAGTTACTATTTCTGTAGTATCGCGTACTCGTTACGATTATCGTTGAGGAAATATGATTTCATCACTTTACTTTCACTATTCCCTTTCCAAAATATTCTTGAAATCAGAATCTTTCTAACATTTGCATTCAAAAAGCGCTATACTTGTGAAGTATGATCAAGTCCAAATAATCTGATCAATATTCACATTCAGATACGTGTGCATTCAGATTTATAGTTTTCAGAATTATAGTAGAAAATTTGTTTCTTCATCTAGAATGAAAATGAGCTATTGCAACTCGCTACTCGCTGATAGTATTTCCTCAACGCTCAAATTCATAACTATTATGTATGAATCTTCAAATCCAACGTTCAATCTCGCTTTAGAATATATTTTAAGATACAATTACTTGATGTGATATTTCTAGTTTCGAGTGTGTAATCACATCTCCTTCAAGGTTTCTCTTCACAGAGTCATTTCGATTGAGATGAAGATTTCGAAGTTACTGTCAACTCGTTCCCTGAAAATTACCATTCATGATACAACATTTGAATCGATTCCAATAAGGATCGCCCCCAAAATACGCAAACGATTGTCGAAGGAATTTTGAGATAAGTGCATTTATTACTCTCTATACCTGGTTATACGGTAATTTGGGTCGATTGAACTGAATTTTCGACATTTGGGATAAAATAGCACAAAATGATCGTTCTTCCAATATGATATTCATAAAAGACAGTTTTAGACTCTGTATAAGGGAAGTAGATGAATTTTCACATCAATGAGACTTTTTGACCCTCAAGTAGCCTTATTAATTATTGCTCTTACTTACGTTATTGCTATTTTTACTATGACATTAATATGACCATGATTGACATGATTATTTCAACTATTATTATCTTTTACACTCATAATCACGAATTAATCAATCGTATTTCGATAAGAAGCGAGGTAATCGTTCCGAAAGTATGTTATCGTGCCTCGACTTTATAGAACAAGAGTGGAATAATTCTTGGAGTATTATCAATACTGATGATTTTTCCCTAGTTGAAAAAATGTACTGGTCGAAAACAAAACGCGGGATGCGAAGAAGAAACTTTTGCAGACTCTACCAGAAGTAAATATCTTGATATGACATAACTTTCTTTCAACTGAAGGAGAGGAGAGTTTATAAAGGATGGAAACAAGGAGTTTTGCAATAGATTGCCATACTTGAGTTCAGGTTTCATTTTATGCAAACACCGCTCAATGCTCCTGATAGAGTTTGTAGATGCTCTGTTGCGATAAAGTAGATGACAATATTGAAATATGACAAGAACCAGGTGCTTTCTTGCCAATCTCTGGGTACTGTTCGCTTCAGAGTAACTCAAAAAATTCTCACAGGATCATTGAATTTATTAAAACGTTCAACTTCTGACGGAATCATTATTCACGTCCATTTACAGAAATCATAAAAAAAGTACGAAGTACGGCACGGGAAAGTGTAGTTACGGCGTACAAACAATAGTCCAGTTTCGGTTACGAGCCACAGTTCCGCAATTGTAGAATTTTGAACGAACGATGAGGAAGATGATGAAATCCAATGACAGGAGTGTGCATACCCGACTAATCTATATGTGCATTGCGTGAAAACGTATGTTAAAGAAGGCGATGTTGTTAATTCGGACAATTATTTGGATGTATTCCAATCATGAGGTTGATGATCCAATAATGCAATTGAAGCGTGAACGACCTTTTCCTGATCAAGAAAAATTCTGTGTTTCATCGAGAAACTTTTTTTACAGTGCTTCGTGCATTACGCGCACGTGGTTATGAGATAGAGATAAGATTTTCAACGACCTCAAAAATGAAGAAACTCCAACGCGAGTTTGGAAAACTAAGATCTTTCGACTGTCTTGGACCCCTTGTTTTGGTGTATATATCCGAAAGAGTGAAAGCTGAAATTTCCAAAAAATTGAGAGACCTCTTAAGAAATGAAAATTCACCCCTAGGCGAATGTTTTTAGGCTTCGACAAAAACACATAGCCATTATGCGCGAAAAGATCAACGCGGAGTGTGAAAAAGAATCCGTTGAACAGAGATGGAGAAATTTATTCTAGTCATAAGAGATCCGCAAAAATTTCGGAGTCTTCTCAGTGATACCAGTTGAATGTTTCTATCTTCGAGATCAAAGAATGGTTTCGCAAACATGCGGGATTGTACACTATTTAATAAGCTAAATTGAACGGGAAAATTTCTCAATTGTGAATATCCGTCGTCTTCACGCCGCTCTGCGCGAATGAGAATCATACATTTGGTACGATTTGATTCACCATTAACAAAATTCACGTTAAATGTACAACCTAAATCGTTGAAAATGAGCTGGTATGCTGAGCAGTCTCTCTAAAATTAAGGTCTGTATAAGGATTGTGAAAAGTGGAAAAGGCGTACGTCAAAAAATGTGAAATTGTGAAAAAAATTTTGCGTGAATGTATGAGTGCGAGATTGACAATTATGGATGTGAAAAATCATTGCGAGAATGTACTAAGATAGGGTGGATGAATGAAATAAACAAAATTTTACTACAAAGTGGACTAGAATCGCAACCGATGGGCATTACTAAAGCGAAAATAAATTAAGATGTGAAATGATAAGAAATTTTCGGAGCGTTTTTTCCTACACTCAAGTTAGAGAAAATAAATGCGTCCAAAATTGTACCTATTTTCATTTTATAAATTATATAAATGTATAAATATATATATAAATATACGATGACCTTTTAGATCGATTATCTATTATGTGAAGTATAAGATGTGGAAAGGTCGCGGAAAGATTATTGTATCTATATTCAGGACTGGCACGAAAGACGATTATAAATATTGTATTTGAGTCGTGATAATTCTTGTATAGTTGAGTCAAAACAGTTACTAGTGAGTAAAAATGACGAAAAATGATGATAGTGAAGTTTGAAAATGGTACGAATAACGTTTTGGACTAAATGAGAGGAGATGAAAATCATGTATCAAAAAGGCTATTATGTCGAGCAAAAGTGAAGTATCACTATCTTGTAATGGGGATAAAAATTATGATCCTGGTTTATATTTTAGCGAAAGATATTCACAATCTTCTGTATATTTTTTTTGTAGACAACAGATGAGGAAAAAAACTGATCTAAGAAACAATTATCACTTCGATGCTCAAAAACAAGACGACTGCTTGTTATGAAAAAAGCTGAAACTTGGAAATGATATTATAATCATCTGTGTACTTTGTTCCTTCTTTCGTATAAATATATATATATACATTATAAATAGATATCCATAAATCAATGGCATATGAGCAAGCGTTTGTTTCAAGACCATATCCAAGAGTGGAACTATGCTATCAAAAAACACTCGCTTTTTGAAAATCTTCTCGTTCGGGCAAATTCTGGAATGTAAGCTAAATTGATATTGAAAGTCAAATTAAAACCTTTCGGTGTAACTGGAAAAGGCAGTGGCACTCATTTTGATTGCAGTAGCTCCTAACGTCTTGAAGCAAAAGCTCTTCGGCATGAAAAAATTATGACTTATGATCGAGAAAGGAATGATTCAGATGGGACGCAGCGTAACTATCTCTCTCGGTGCATTCTTCGAGATTAAGAACTCTGTTATGTACTTTTTTTAAGAAGCAAGCTCCGTCGATTGAAGTTATTCTCTCAAGCTCTCAATACTAATAAGCGGCGTTTGACATTGAAAGTCATAAAATGCTATATTTGAAGTATAATGGTTATTTCATACCCCATGTCTACTAATTATCTTCGTCACTTCTGTTGATAACGAAGTATGACAATTTAAAACCATACAAATTTTGTATTGAGCTATCCATGCTCTTCACATTGTTTGCCTTTTTATGATGTATTTGTCCAATTAACTCATACGATGCGACAAAATCACCCAAAGTGACGATCATCGGTCTATTATGTTCTGGTCATAATATCATGTCAATTCGCGATGCAAGCATCTTTCGACCAATGATCACTATCGAATGAATGAAGAGGATTCTCCATTCGTGGCCTTGCAGTCATAGATCCTCATTCACCTATAGTGCACCAGTGAGACATTTGTCATCCCCACAAAATATGAGCAACTGCCGACCGATCTCGTCACTTTCGTGATGCCCGTAACTCAAAACGAGTACTTGTTGTAAGAGCCCAAAGGAAAATTCGTGATCATGTAATACTTTTCCTTTGTGCTCGGACTCTCTTCTTTTTGTTAATGGCAGCGGAAACAATTGTTCAAACTCTTGAGTCACTGATCCCATTCCAATCCTCTCTCCATCCTTTATACTCGAAAAGAAAAAATGGTGAAACGAAAATTCGTGAAATTTCATTCCAATCGACCGCATTTTTCTTCTATATTTTTAGAAGTCCGTTTCATACCCATGCTCCTATTATCCCGGATCCATCCCAAATCCCGAGCCTTTAATACCCATAATTCCTACCTGACTACCAGTATGAATGAATGTTTAAATGGAAAAAGTTGTGTAAAAGGGAAGCATCGAGCAAAGAACGACTAAACACATATTCGTCGGACCGTAGGGACATTTTGCATTAATTGTGTAAACACGAGAACTTAAGGAAGAAAATAAAATTGCAGGAGCAAAAACTGATAAAAAATAACCAATGTGTATATTATTGAATTTATTGATTCCCTCCCATATCTAAGTTGTCTCACAAAATCGTAATAGACTCACAACAAGTACATCTCTAGAAAAGGTGAAATTTGCCTGGAAATCTCTCCCTCATTACCAAGGTAGGTGATGAACCCTGAAATAAAATTTCTCTTCAGCTTTGAGAAGTATTTTATCGCATGAAAACTTATTAAGACTTTTTGAAGTATCATCAGATAATACGAGTCAAAGTAATCCACTGATCAAAGAATCAGACTTCACTAATATTGGACAACGAGCTGATTCTCACAGTATAAACTTCTCAAAATCAATAGAAAAATGGAAAAAATTCGATAAGAATAATCCTTGTTTATACTCAAAAGAAGAGGTTACATAATTTTCTGCTGTAACTATTCATACAGAAACTGATGATTGAATATACAGTCTTTACCAACGTTGTTATTATACGATCTATCCCATCATCATCAGGTGCTTTGGAGCGCCCTTTAGAGACCGAACACAGTGGCAAGAAAACTGAACTTACAACAGTTTATTGCTTGTATTTATCGTTGGAATGGAGTCTGTACAATCATACCACACATCAGAAAGAGATTTTTAAGAGGTGAGCAAAAAATTGAGCGAAGGATGTGGAGGTGGCGAGGGGGGGGGGGCGGGTAGTAGGGCGGCGAGCGGGTCAAGGGGGCGAAGCCCCCGGCAGGAGGTTACTGTAAAAAAAATTCTGATGGATCACATACATGGAGATGGTTTAATTCACGTTTTTATATGGGCCAAGAGAATTGGTCCCTATTGGAACAATACCTTTCAAGAAAAGGATAGCTCATAAAATATTAAGGCAAATAGTTTCACATTTTGTACTGAAACATTGGAGTCAAGTATGATGTATTATTCGACATGATTTACTCCACGATCGCGGTTATTGAAGCGGGGTCTGAAACAAGTGAATTTTCTCTCTCTCGGACTCAATGCTGCGGCAGTGGAAGTTCATTCGATTCGTTGTCAAAACTCAATCGTATTAAGTAAAATTTAAGTGAGTTGCCACTTGACGAGAGCGAATGTGAGTATTAAAAGTTTCGAGGGCGGGACCGCCATCGTTGGGTCCCCTTCATAATATTCTCGCCAAGACAGACCACAGCCTTCGAGTCATGGATTTGTCCGAAACTCTGAAAATAGTCTCCTTTTGGTGTCAGAAGATCATATCCAAAGCTGCACAGTCTAACGCTCAGGCACTATTGAGCTGTACAGCCCATGACAAAAGCATTGAAAGTATATCTATAGGTATCAAGTTTAACATGGCTCTATATGGGCAAAGGTGAAAAACGGTCTGTAAAGACAAAACTCGATATTCGCAAATTCCGTATTCGCAAACTCCGTATTCGCGGTGAGATGAAATGAGACCTGAATCCGTTATTTGCGGCAATTTATCCCTTACTCGCATATCTGGGAGCATAAAATTTTTTGAAGAGTCCGAGAATTTAGAGAAAAAATCGAGCCGTTGATCGGTGAGTTAGAAAGCATTATTATCTGCTTGGCGAGCAAACTTTGAAAAATTTGGATATTCAAATCGAATTTAAACGGCTAATGAACGGTCGTTGCATTCCTTATTTACCTTATCAAAATTATCTAACTTCGAACCGTAAACAAACCTTCACGAACATCGAATCTAATCTTCTGTACAGACATTCAGTGTGTTGACATTTGGATTTGCATCCTTTTGGTTGAACGGGTTGTATGCAATATATGATACATAAAAAGGTTCCTCTCAGCGTTTCTGCGATTTCCGAGCAACCATTGACTTTCTACAAATATATTTAAGAGAAACAATCTCGGATAATCTCGTTCTTTCCCAAAATAGTATATTATGCCATGATGGCGAAAAACATGCTTTTCGCACGAGTGCATCGCACGAGTGCAACGCTTTACGCGCGATTGTGATGCTTTACACATGGGTGAGATTGAAGAAAGCAATCTCACCCGTGTGGAAAGCATCACAAGAGGGCAAAAAGCTTGCACGAGGGTGGAAAGCTTTCGCCAGAGTCGCTTAATATGTTATTTTTTTATAATACTGTGCAGAAAGTTGGTCATATGCAGAGAATAAACAAAACATACAGCATCAACCATAATTCGTATGCTCGCATCCTAGGACGAGGACGGGTCGAGGTGAGGTGGAGTGGGTCGTCTTGGGCGCAGGGAAGGGACTGAAAATAACGAACCAACAGTGCTTTACACATTTTTCCCAATCATTCACCATATACTTCATGGGTGGAATATGATAGTCCGCCAAAAAAGTGATTCGCGAGGATCTTACCCGTGTGGAAAGCATTAGAAGAGGGCGGAAAGCTTGCACGAGGGCGGAACGCTTTCGCCAGAGTCGCTAAATAGGTTTTTTTATAATACTGTGCAGAAAGTTGGGCATACGCAGTTCATAGGCAAAACGTACAGCATCGACCATACTTCGAATGATTAAAGACCCGTCGAGAGTAAAATGACATAGGGGGAAGGAAGGAGCGGGTCGTCTTGGGCGCAGAGAAACGGCGCAGCCCCTTCCCCTTTTGTGGGGAAGATGGAATGTGAATCTTCCCCACAAAAGAGACTTGTGAGGGTATGAGAAGTGCACAGGAATATCTCCACTGTTTTCTGTTTTCTCACCTAAAACAGCACTGGGGATGATGTTGGTATTCCATATGAAGTGTGACACGCATGCAGAAATTGCCATCGTCGAAATCGTGGTGCAAACATATAGATGAAGGAAATCGTATAAACCACAAATATTCAAAGGAATTTAAAAACTGACTCCAAAATGATATGACAATTCATTTTGACCCGTTTGCTGATACCTCAAAAATTCCATTGAGTATATATTTGAAATTGAACTGACATCCTAATCGACCTCAAGACGCATCGAGTATCGGTAAAAGGGTTGAACCGCATGTAGCACAGACATTTAAACTTCACATGCAATCGTAGTTCAATCGAGTCAGAGCTCTCAAGCTAGCTAGAAAACTCAAATTTTGGGAGCGCTGGAGTTATTCAATGTTGACACATACATTCAAAATACAACATACTCATAACGTAGGGTAGGGGACGAGAGGATTGGAATATCCTTCCAATGCTTATCCAGCCCTCCACGAAGAAATGAGCACAGCTTATGATACGATCCCGGATTATGCGGGGCAGTTTACACCCTTTTTGTGGCCACGGCCGCAGTCGAGGTAACACTTTTTTCATTCGAGAGCTGGAGCTATCCTCATAAAATATTTCCAATGATCCTCATCACCGTCAATCAAGCAACATGATATAGAATTGTACTCATCGTGACTTGCCGAATCTGCCCCACTCTGCAAAAGTGTGCGTGAAGCACTAAAACCGTGTGCAAAGCAGTTGCTTTTCGCACACCATATGAAAAGCACTGCTTTACATACGGGTTCTGTGATTTACACACCAACTTTCCGCATTAGTATGAAAAAAAATGTTATCGACTCCATACATGAGCAAAACGCAAGACTTACACAGAATTGCGCAAAAAGTACTGCGAAGTACTAACGGACATGATCAAGGATATTTTAATTGATGAATATTGTGGAATTGAAAGACAGCTTCTATAGGGTTGTTGGCTATTTTAAATAGAAACCTTGTAAGAACCACGTTTGTTCCAAAATTTGCGAATTTTTATACAGATTGGGGTATTTCCTCTTGTTGGTACAATTTGAATCTGCAATACCGACACTGTGCCATTACATGTTCTGCTTTCATCGAATTCCGCATGGCGGCTTTCGATTCTCCGAAATCGATTGATCACGAACTGTCACGAGGCACATAGCAGACAGTTTACTCTGTTGATTCTGCTCTATTCTCACCCGCTGCCCTGTGACAAACATCTCTTTGTTTTGATCCTACTAAAATAAACAAAAGCTTAACAATAGAGTCGCGTAAACAATGGCGGAGGAGGTAGAGATCGAGTACTTCGATCTACACACGGTTCACGACAACTTCGACAGGGCACTGCTCCAGGAAGACGACGTGGACATTCGCGCCTACCTCGAGGCTTACAACGAACTTTACAAGTAAGTGACCGCCACGCGGGGGGTCCTCATCACGAGAACTGCATTGCTCTTCTGCAAATGTTCGCAGATTCTTCCAGTTGATGGGCAGTGTGTTCGGCTTCGTATCGTCGGATTTGAAGCAAAAAATCGAGGTTCTGCACGCGCTGCTCAGCAACGACCAGGACAACAATTACGCTTCGATAAAGCGCATGATCGAGTACGAAAAAGAGAACCAGCTGCTCAACAGGAATGACTTTGTCAACGGCGCGAGGACTCTGCTACGTCTACACAGGGGACTCGGTTAGTGTACCCATGTTGCTGAAATCACAGACACAATCGTACCTCATGCATAAGTATTTTTCATTCGTGATAACGAGCTGAGATGAAATTATTTTTGTCACAGATTTCATAGCCGAGTTCCTGAGGCAGCTGTCGGAGCTCGATGACTCTGATAACACATCTGCCTGCTGTCAAGATGCCTATAATAAGACTCTAGCCAAACACCATTCGTGGATTATAAGGAAAGCTGCCAAAGTTGCTATGTATACAATGCCAAATAGAGAGGTGCTACTAAAGAAGGTATGTCGCTAATGCACTTGCTCCTTAACTGCAAATGGATTTTGGTTTCGCGTACTTCAGAAACTTTTGAAGCTTGATGTAGATGGGATAGCCAAGAGTTTGCTTGATTTATTTCTTGAACTATTATCCCACCCTATGAGAATTTTTTCAAAATCCAAATCTACTTCCAAGAATCTGTATCTTATAATCAGTCAAAAGCTTATAAGTATATCTATACAGTTTTGTTGTAAAGCTTGAACTTCAATTCACTGAGTAGCGAGTTTAAATGTACTCAAATTCCATTGTAAAATGAGAAAAGAAACATAGATCAATTTACTCTCAATTTCTGTGAGTCAACCTCAACAAAATGAGAATCAGTCTTAGGGTAAACTTTTCAAGAATGAAAAGAATTCAGGTCACCAAATATTTTCCTCGATTACTCCACATGTGCTTCTTCTACCCATTCAATTTGTTTTGCACTTTTCAAATAGAACATTAAGGTTACATCAATATCTGATTAGCAAACAACAATAGCTCAATAATAATGATACAGCATTATCCAAAGAATATCTCCCATAAGATTCTCATTCTTATCCTCCTTTGTTTCAAGGTTTGTGGAAATCATGTCCAGAAAAACGTTGATGTACTGCCAAAAGTTTTGGAAGTGACTGCCGATGTGATAAGTAGGACACAAACTGTTTATGAAGTACATCAGTTGCATACTCTTCAGTAATATCTGACAAGATTTACCAGAGGGTGCTCAAAATCTGCTGAGAAGATGCTATTTCTATAAAGTATAATAATGTTGAGGGTCTAAAATGGCCTCAAACTACAGAACTTTCAATGCATTTTAGAATGTTACACAAAAAACACGTGAAACATTCTTCCTCTTAGCCAATAACTTTTGACTGGCACTAGGACAGAAAAATGTGATATCAGGTTTGAGGATAATCTATACTTGTTGGAATATTAGATCTCAAGAGAGTTTCTATCAATCATTCATTCATTGTCATGTGAAAAATGAATGAAAGAGAAGGGAGCCCTATTTTTTACTATAAGAATCTACCATCTGTGTACTACAGAATTAGTTCTCCATGGGGTATTCTAGTCCTTTGATCTGCGAATTGGGAAATAGTAGATTATGTACAGATGCGAGATCCGGCTGTTTTGAGGCACGGAGATCGTAACGAGGGAAAAATATCCTCTGTGCTTCAAAACAGCTCGGCGAGCGAGGTGCATTTTTTGGAATCAACGTGACTAAACGCCAATTTTCCTATTTGAGCCGAGAAGAAAAGGGGCGCTTTAGTTGCATTATGCCAAAAAAAGTATATCGCACATATTTTTAATGCAATAACTAATATCTTTTTGAGCCATTGATGTACGTTACTTTGAGTTATTCGATTTGAATTTAAATGATTATAAAAACTCAAAAGATAAACTTTGCGAGTTGGAGTAGATTTTTTGTCTTCGAAAATACTAACTCAACTGGACTGGGGAAAAATTCTGTTATATCGTCTGTTGATTATGTTTTAATCAGAAAAAATCTCTTTGAATTGGAGTGATTCATCGATTTGACGATATCATAAATACTTCGGATTTCAATTATTTTATTCTTTCAATGTTCCATCGTCTTGTAGGAGGCACACTTATTGTTAGTATATTTGGCACAGTATAGAAAACATGTGAAGTATAGATTGTAAAACAACTTCTAGCGCAATATTTCGCGCAATGATTGTATGATCAGAATTTGCCATATTTGGAAACTGTATCAACTTTTGTACCTTGCATTGAGTGAAATAGTGTAATTTCTAAGACGCGCAAGCACTCGCCATTCTATGCGAAATCGAACTATGCTTTTTTGTCTTGATGGAAGGTTGAATTAGTTGTATAAAAATGAGAGAACTATCAGAAATTACAGAGTTATGAAACGTGGTATTCTACAAAGTAGAAGATAAGTCGGAGTTATCACACTATCTTGCGTGTCATCATTGATTATATCGGATTGGGTTTTGTGTAATGTGACGTTTTCACAATTCTAATGTTTCCCGTACCGAATTTTTTTGTAGAATTTTTTGATTATAGCCTGCAAACGTCCATATGTCCAGGTGCAATAGCGTATGTTATAGTGTCGACTGTATTCGCATTGCTTGAATGGTCAAATTATTAGAAGCACACGAAACTTTCAAGCAATGCTTTTTATTTATTATTAACACATATTTTTCTACGTTTTTTGGATACTTCATTTACCGACTTCAACTCGCAATGCATGAATCATGTGATGATTTATGTATGGTTAATTCCACCTAATGAGGTTTTCCATTCGTTGAAGTAGATTTTATATTGAAGAAACGTAATATGTCTATAGATCAATATTGTATTTACAAGTATCTATACTATTTGCGTTCCATTCTACACATTGTCAACTGTCCAATCATACTGTATATGCTTGGATTTTATTGTTCAATTTTGATTGACCTGTTGGTGAACTCAATAATGATCTGGAAAATGCGCTGTTCAGAATAAATCTTCGCTATTATGATTGAAACTACATCTCAATCTTTTGTATTCCACGTAGTTGTTACGAAAATAATAGCTACCTACTCTTGTGCTTGATTCGTAACGAATAAGTGAAATGATGGTATTTTGTGGGTGTTAGTCAAACATTCTTCCAGCTACGTTCCACTCGTCAATGATACCATCACAATCGGACGTATTGAGATCGCGCACATCACACAATGGGAAAACCCTATACAATGGGACAATCGTGATTCCAAATACGCTCTGTTGAGGCTCATGTATGTATGTATAGACTTTATTTCACATTCGGGTGAAACCCTGTCTAGTGTATGAAAAATTACATTGGAGCGTACAAATATCTCAACATTTTTGACAATAGTGCAATCAAGTTAAATAAAATATTCTTTCTCGCTTACAAATGTATGCAAAAAAGAATGGTCCACGTATTATTGACGGGTGAAACATATGCGAAAGGAATGAAACAACTGCTTGGCCGAGACCCATCAAAATACTACTATTCCAAGAAAATGATACATTATACACCAATATGAAAGGTCAGACTGTTTTGAGGCACAGAATAAATTTTCACCCGGTGTGATGCGAAGGAAATTTCCCCTGATCCGTGCGGCAGTTGGGCGAACAGAGAATACCTAGAATTTTTGTATCGGGGTGGCTCATCACAGCGAAATTTCAAGTTTCGAGATAGAAGTAAGATCAAACGCTTGAGTCAAATTACATTAGAAATTATTCAATAAGATCCGAATTATCATCGATGAAAGATGTTACTTCCTGGTCAGACTCGACTGGCGAATATATCGATCCATCAATGTTAAATCAGAGTGACGTTGACGAGCTATTTGCCGACGTCTCAAACGAGTTGTCGTCCATAAGAACCCCTAAAACAAATGGAAAAAAATAATCATTCGACAAAAAATGACTAGGTGGCGTACAAACGGTTGAACATGCATTTTACCTATTTTCTAAAGTATGAGGTCTGGATTCAAAGAGAGAAGAATTATCATAGAATTACGTGAGCTCCCCTAGAAGGCATATTGAATTTTTTAAACAGAATTCACCAATGACTCATTGATTCTTTCTGTAGAAACTAATTTCGTTTGACTCTATAGTATCGATAATGGCGCGAGTGGGTATACTTTACTAATTGAAATTCTGCGAATCGACTCAAACAATTCACTTCAAAGAGCTCTTGGAATGCTTTTCATTGAGCATGATCATCATGTCTCACAATTTGATCACTTACTGATGACTACGTTGCGAAATTCGTTAGATCTACGATAGCAGAATAACCAAAATGCACTTGTAGGGACCAGAGATTTGATCAACATCATTGGCCAACGAAGCCTTTAATCTTGAAACCTTTCCTTCTTGTTTAACTTTTGTGATACCGACGAAAAAAATGAGACTATTCACGTGTGAATGGAGAACAAGTTCATAAGAAGAACGGTTTGAGTAAAAATGGTTCATATTTCACATTTTTCAGTATAGCTACATCGGTTATCGGTAGATTCTCTCGGACACGCTTCCAAACTCCGTTCATTCAACAATATCTTGATAATCTCGTTCGAAGTTTCAAATTCTCTCCAAACAAGAATCAAAATTTCATCAAACCTCAAAATTCCTGTTTCTCTCGGAATACCGTCCAAAAAAATTCACGTAATTCATTTTGGGTTGTCCAGTCTTATTCTACACTCGATCATTAATGTTCGAAATTGACTGATAGCAGGACGAAAAAGTGATAGCATACCAGCGGTGCTCGCAGTAAGAAAGCATACGATGCTGCCGGCGACGAAGGACCTGAGGGCGAGCCCAGTAATCTGCTCGCGTTTTTCCGGCGCCAAGGCGCTCGCCGATCATGATGCCGACGGAGCCAGGGTTGGAGAAGCCGCATATGGCGTACGTGGCGATGGCCTCGGTGCGAGCCGACAGCCTGGACTCGAGCTTCATTTGCCCGAGGCGCTGGTACGCTATGAACTCGTTCACCACAGTTTTCAGCCCTATGAGCTCGCCCACGTCCTCGCACTCGCGCCAAGGAACCCCCATCAGCCAGCTCAGTGGCATGAACACCTTCGCCAGGATCAGCTGGAGAGCGATGCAATTTTCAGGTGGCTTGGGAGTATGGCAGTTGTGACAGAATAGCCCGGTGAGCATTTAACTAAGGCTAAGTTGCGGCATTGACAACCTCTCCTTCGAGACAAAAGAGTTTAGAGGTGTTACATTTGGGTCACTGTCAGATGTAATGGTTGACCGGTATTGTATCAAGCTAAATTTTTGCAACGATACTCGGGAAATATTTTTTCATACTTGAGGGATCGGAAGTGTCGAGTGTGTCGTATTAACTCCCGACCTCAAAAAACTGGGATGGTTTCCATTGCACTACTCTTCAGCGCAAAATAGATTGATAGAGACCAAAGTCATCGAAATTTTGGCTCATCTCTCTTATTAGTTCAGCCATCACAACCTGTCTAGTGAGTGATGGACCAAGAGAATTTTTTGAGTTGATTCGTTTAGTCAAAACCAAGAAAGACCAGGTCTGAAGACATCTCTTTTCGCGGGAATAATTTTTCTACAGAGATCGCGGAAACTTCTCACTCAATGCGTATAGATAAAGTGCTTTTAGCAACCTAACGCAACAACTATAATCCCTACGAGTACGCTGATTTCACATCTATCTGATGGTCAATTTGCAACAAAAATATCAATCGATCCTTACATCTGCTAATATTCAGACAGTCTATTGAGACATTGCTGGTTTTGATCACCCCATCGGTTACATGCAGTACAGGAAAAACTCGTTGTACGCGGATAATTCGTCCACGAAAACTACTGCGTAAAACGAAACATTAGTCTTATGGGAAATAGGGGGTTCGGTGCAAGCGCAAAGCTTCGGACGTCTAAAATCACGTGATAACCATAGTTGCAGACATAATATAGATTAATTTCCCTGTATATTCAATAAAAATGACGCATAGAAGTCATATGTTCTATCCATTCAGTGACTACAAAGTTAATTATGGAATTTTATGAGAAATTCAATTTTCAGGTTTGAAATAAAATTATTTAAAAAATCACAGATGTCAGTTGCGTCTGATTGGCTTGGCTCGCACAATCCCTGTACAGTTTCTCATGAAGACCCATCAGTTGCTAGTGCTCGTGTTTGATCTTTGAGCTATCTTCATTATAGTAGGACCTATTTTTGAAAATCTCTTTTTCCGGCATTCAGAATGTCGATCTTTCTAAAACTTTTTCAAATGTCTTCACTGATTATCTTCGCGGTGGCTCATTTTTTGCTTTTAGGAGTCATTCTACTCTCTACTCAAGTTCGTCTAATCAACAACTCGTGATCAAAAACCAATTTGTGTTTTTATTTTGATTATACAACCGGATAATCGAAGTCACCGTCAAATATCGAGTACTAATCTACATATAACCCTTTGCGGTACACATTTTTTTGAGGCACCAATACTCATCAATGTTGGCGTTTTATGGTTTTATAGATCTCTTATTACGAAATTGAAATAATCTTAACTATTTTCTTCGGGTTTATTCGTATCTGTTACGTAACTCTGAATGAATATCAACTTTGGAGCAATGCAAAACCCTTCTGCAACGATAACTCGAGCTAATACTAAATTTTTCGACTCATTTTCGATCTTGGAGGACGGTGAAGGGGAATAAATCAATTCCCCTCACCGTCCATCAAGATCGAGAATAAATCGAGAACTTCAGTATTTGCAACTCCAAGGGCAAAAAAAGCCTCAAACTTCTCATTTGATATTACTCGAGCTATTCACCGAGAAAACCCAATGGAAATACTTGAAACAGCCTCCAAAAAACTCAAAATTAGAAAACTTTGAGATGAAATTAGGTAGCTAATCTATATTAGCCAGCCTGCCGCAAAAGGATGAGCGAGTTGTCGATCTCTATAAATAGTGAATTGGCAGCAGTTTTCGAACTGCATATTAGTGAAATCGCGTAAAAAAGAACCGCGTAAAACGAGTTTCGCCTGTATTCATGCTTTTTGCAGTAAGCAATGTAGCTCTCTGAATGTGATTCTTCTACCCAACTTCAAATCGAATGCAAGTTGTCTGACCCACTTTCATTCATTGAAAATACTCTTTCCTCCTCTGCTCAGTTACTTCATCAATCGAAGAAAGAGTATTCAGGTTCTATATATACTCTTCGACTCTCCCGGCATAAATTACACTTTACGAGAATCTCATCTGCAGATATCACCCAATGTTTTGTGTGTCAAGCCCAGACATAATTACAGATACTTTGAACAACCGTTGAAGAGTCTTTCAAATTCTATGATGATGAGTAGTGAAAAAAGAATAACCTTCGACTAGTAAATTCATCGAGCATACAAGAGTTTTGAACGCATTTTTCTGATACCTTACATTGACGTTTACCGACAATGCGTCTTCAAACACAGAAGATATAGCTACACAAGACCTCGTGCCTTCAATTGTTCAATTTTATGTCTGAAATTTCTTGAGTGTGTTCTCACCTGCAGTGTGATGTCGTCATATCCGACAAGTGCGCCAAGCCATGAAAGAACGGCATTCAAAAATGCCACTG
>JAPYYZ010003512.1:0-15296 GCA_030522705.1 Eretmocerus eremicus | reverse complement strand
TATCGGCTCCCATAATCGGTAATAAATCAAAAAGATTGGGTTCATGGACACGTGGGGCAGATATTGGCTGCAGGATACTGTCGGTAAATTTAAGGATCGTGCGAGTGTCGCCAGTATTTTATAAAGAGTCGAAGCCGAGCAAAATAATGGGCGAGGGAGGCAGAGCTGCAGCAGCTCATATCGCTCGCGGGGCAACACAAACAGAGCATCCGGATTCTAATTGAAAAAGGACACGCGCATAATCTGAAAGAAAGAGAAGGGCAAAATGGAGAAAAGAGAGGCCGAGGCACTCGAAGTTGAGAAATCGGGCGCGAGTATCGCGCCACTCAGAGTTTTTTTTATAAGCCGATTCGACGACGCCCGAGGGGACAAAAATCGGCTCTGCATCGTTCTCCAATATATGTATTATACATATGTGCACGAGTGCGAGCGATGGCATTGGGCTCAGAGCAGAGAAGAAAATCTCCGGGGCGATCGTCTCGGACGCCGAGCGGCACCGCGCGATAAATCAGGAGTGCGAGGATATAGGAGAGAAGTGAGCACAGACTGAAACGATTCTTGCTCGAATGCGGTGCGCAAGGCTACCTGGTCGAAATTCTCTTGGAGATGCGGTCGAGGTTTCAACAAGCACAAATTTCTACTTCACAAACTAAGTAGTTTCGTGTCCAAATTTATTCCCTAATTCGCTTTTATTCAAGTGGTTCTTGTTTATACAAACTCCTCGATGACTGCTTGAGAATAGGTCTCCTTGCAAACTTCCTCAAATAAGTCTTTTAACTCAAATTTTTTAACGATTACCGACCTTTGATATAGGGCTTTTTAACGCAAACTTTTCGAATCACCACTTTTTATTTTCTAGATTTTCAATGTACGACTCTCTCAGCCGAACTCTGACATCGTATTTTTTATTTTCTCGCACGCGGTACCAAGCCCCTCCATGTCTTTCCGGACGAATTAGTAGTTTTTGTCTTGTTTCAAATGCCGTAAGGCTTTTCGATCCGCGATCATCGATATTGTTTAGGAACTCGCGAGTTCTAATCAAAATCTTGGGACACAGCACCAATTTGTATCATTGTTTTGTTATCACGTTCACTGTAGATGGTTCCATCGGTGGGACTCCCGGTCCATTTTCGCCCAGTTCATGTTGGCCCATATCGGCTGGAAAACGTTATCAAATAGTGTCCAATTTTGTTGGTTCGTTCAAATTCGAAGCTGAATAGTAGATAAAAAAAATGTTCATCCCCATACCGTCAATT
The DNA here is from genome assembly GCA_030522705.1 of Eretmocerus eremicus. NCBI lineage: Eukaryota > Metazoa > Arthropoda > Insecta > Hymenoptera > Aphelinidae > Eretmocerus > Eretmocerus eremicus. The sequence goes on along the minus strand of JAPYYZ010003512.1, from coordinate 14,040 downwards.
TCGTTTGGGTAAGACCGTCTGATTTATGTCTTCTTGAAAATAACGAAAAAATGACTCCGCAGTGAACGAGTTAGGAACCCTCAATTGCCGAGACACTTGCATGTGCCTCTCGCCATTTAACATTTCTTTGAATGATGAAGGAATAGCATTTCGTCAAGTATTATGAGCCAAAATTTATGGATCCATCATCGATTTGACTCATGGAAGACTAAGTTGTCAGTAGAAATACTGGGTTTTCCCCAAGTATTATACAGGAAACTAGGCCTCAAGATGAATCGTTGCTTTTGTGACTCATTGAAGATCGAATCAAATCCTACGAGGAATATTTTTTGAATTTGCCTAATGAATTCCTTGATTGAGACGAAAACCAAGAGAAAGACAGGGAGGGTTCCCGACCAAAAAGGTAAATCCACTTTTGGAAATGCCAAAAAATTGGCCTTAATATTGATGCTGCTAATATTCTCTTGCAATTTGATATACCACACAAAATCTGTGATGCTGTCGCAATGGTTTTCGGAGGAGATTCCAAGCAATTCGAAACGTACAGATCACGACTACAGTAAAGTTCGAAAAATGGACTTACGTCACTTTGGTTGGGAATCCTTCATATATAAACGAGGTCTGAAAATCGCATGTCTCTCAACTGTAGTCAGTGGCTCATGGGAATACCGGGAGTATGGTCTTTAAATGCCGAGATAATGATAGAATTTCTTTGAATATTACCGAGAGAGCCATCGCGAATCGTCAATCGCCTAAGAACATCCAACTTGGCATGTAACACCACACGTCAAAGAAACCAATACCACAAAACGAGTGCAATCAAATTAAATCGCAAAATACCTCATCGATCCAGAGCGAGTGGGCCTCACTTCGCATAAACGAGTACCCCTGCCCACTTGGATAAACCACAATAAATCTGAACGGCTGATGAATCCGCGAAACTCGCGGCAACCTTGAGAGCCGATTTTGGGGGACTCTCTCGGTCTAGGTAATCGCCCGAGGAATTAACATTTTAATGGGCAAAAGTCTCGTCATCTGCGCGCTGATAGATATTGATTTGCCTCGCATAGTCTGTCGTCTCTCGTCCGAGATCAGCTCGAGGGCCTCCGCGCACTCTTTCTCTCTCTTTCTCTTTGCTCGGAGTGACTCGATCGAGCCCCTCGTCTTCAAGGCTACAAGCTGCACGCATGCATATCATGCGCATTTACTCGCGGGAGTCAGTGAGGGGGAGTGAGGACCGCTGAGCCGAGGCTCTCCCTCTCGAGCCGATTAATATTAATGCGGGCGCGCTCCGTTGACAAAGCGCTGCCCTGCCCTTATTATATTCATGCGTTTCTCCTTCTCTCGCACTTTTTGAATTCGTTTTGCTTTTTTTTAGTCCTCCTCCGCCCATCGCGGTTTTGCGGCGCCGCGTTCCCTCTTTCTCCCTCTCTCCCTCTCTCTTCGTTGCCCCGAGGGTCTCTTCCTTCGCCTCGGTCCCGCATCCAGGCGTATTATGTAGGTTATCAAAATGTTTTGGCCGCAAGGGCCCAGTCTCTTTCTGCGATGCAGCCAACGCGCGCATATACGTCGTATGAATAAGCGAACGGCCGAGAGAGAGCTGCTCTCTTTGCTTTGACGCGTCCGCCCGCGCGACCGAGCGGAGCCTCTTGAATTATCGCGCCGAGCGAGCGTTTGTCTCGGATTCGCCGCAAGCTTCGCTCCAAGAGTATGCGTGCACCCAGTCAACCCTGCAGCTCGCATTAATATTCTATGAATTACTCTGCTCTCCGCCTTGAGATTGACGCTAGTTATGCGCCTTTGGCTTGATGTCAAAGCTCTCGTGTGCTGTAGATGACAAATTTGAAAATCGATTTCAACATGGTCTGTAGTGTGCTGCTAGCTTATTATAGTCATGCTAGCTTATTATAGTTATTGCTTGTTTAGTTGTTGGTAGAAAGCACGGAAATAGAAAGAAACACTAGATACGTGGGATTGTCAACTAAGATCCAAAGACTCCACGTATCTAGCATTGAAACGTGGCCTCACCGCATGTTTTTTGGAGATATAATATGTGCAAGTACCCTGTGCTGTACGTGAAGCTGTCCACGCCAGTTCAGCGTTTTCTCCTGACACGTTACTTTGCCTCTCAATAATTTTGGATAGGTTCAATATGTTGGAGAGTAACCGAATCCACAGGTTTTGGGTCAAAAAATTTGTTTCTTCAGATTGGAGCCCTTATAAACGGTTTTATCGAAAAACCCAGAAATGAAACTTCACTTAAAAAACAGCTAAAACGAATTTTTTTCCAGAAATCTTGCAGTGTTTTTTGAGTCATTCTGCATCAAAAATTGTTTCTTTTTAGAATTTTACTCACAATAAGTGTAGAAAGTCGACAAATACGTGACAACTTTTTTTGAAAGCCCTATTTTATTTAGAAAATGATTTTTGCTGCGCTTGCGCATCCGTGTACAGCTTCGAAAGTAATTCTATTTGATATTCAGAGAAGGTACAGTTAAAATGAAATAAGCTAAACTCGATTTAATGTATATAATAGAACCGGAGATAGGACTGTTTCAAAGTTAGAATAATCGAAGATATCAAATCCGTGAGCCCCGGTAAAGTCCGACGACTCTTCCAAAAACTTCAAACGCGTGTATCCCCGAATCTACTCCATCAATCTACTTCATTCGGTAAAATCGTTCATGTCGGACTCAACTTGAGGGAAAAAATTTCTTGGCTAGAAAACGTGGACTGTGTCATTTTTCCACATACTAAAACGTTTCAATCCATCAAAAACTTCGTCAGATCAAAAAATGAGGGGAGAAAACCATGCTAAATTGAAGTGGACAGCCTCACTTAAGTAGTCGTCACGACATTGGCAGAGCAGTAGTACGCTCTTGTAGAGCTCAAAAATATAGAATCCAGAGGCCTAATTCGTAAGATAACGACTCGAAATTGACTTTTAGAAACAAACCTCACTGTTGGACAGGTTGCTGAGAAGTGCATCATCATACGACGCGCGACAGCCAATTTATAGAGAAGCGAAGTCTGGCGGTGACGGATTGCGTTTTTTTGGCGGCACAGGAGCGAGATGTGAATCTAAATTTTTTAATCGTACGAATTGTGTTCTAAAAGGTTTTGATACTTCTCTGAATTGCAGACAATTTCCAGAAGATGTTTTCGTCGTTGTATTTGAAAATAGTGGTCGATAGTCATCTCATACGAGGGAGGTCTCTAATAAAAAATTTCCGACCTAATGAAAATTCTTATGAGTGTATGGACCATGTTTTGTCCCTATGATGCGTAGACCTCATCAGGTTCACGGTATTGGGTTTTTTGGAAAGGGAAATTCTTTACAAAAAACCGATAGTCTGAGTATCAAACACCAAACGAATTGAAAAATGCACATCAAAACCCGATTGTGTTACGATGCATTTAAATGATGGCGGAAGCACTTTGATCAGAGAAAGTGTCCAGATAGGATTAAATAATCGTAAAATCACGATAGAGAACGTTTTAGAAATGAACTCGCACACGATCGCGCAAAGTTGTATGGGTAAGCTTGCATCCAACTCTCGAGCCTTTACAGATAAGACCTAGCCACAAACAAATAAACATACACACACACACACACACACACAAATGTGCGTTCGCGCGTACATAGCACTGTCCAGTGCACCAAGGGCAGGTCATTATTATCTTTATCAATGTCTTTCTCTCTTCTGCGTGCAAGTAACCAAGTTGCACCCTCCGTATCTCTGAGTATATATACTAGTGTTATATATAATATTGCTCTGTGTAGTGAGCTTACTCTCGCAACTCTCGTGACCATTTTTGGATTATGTATAAGGATATATCCGAGAGTTCGAGACTCGGTCGAGCGAAGATGGGGGAAAAGAGGGCGAGTAATGAAAAAAATGATATGGGAGAGAGAGAGAGGGAGAGAGAGTGTGTTTGTATCTATATAGAGGAGGACGACTATAGGACGAGAGGACGAAACGGCGAGGCAGATAGGAGGAGAGAATTAACGAGAAAGAGAAGTAAGATAGTGAGACTGAATATATTAGGGAGATATGATATTGAAGTGCGGGGTTGTGCTGATGGACAAGGGTTTGTGAGATATCTTGAGCAAAGATACGTTTAGGATCTAGTGATCCCAAAGTTTAAATTGCAGGAACTGTTGATACTTCAGTGAATCTATAGAACCGATTTCGACTGATTTGTCAATGACCACAGGTGAAATTTGGGTAAATTGGAACTAGTCTTCGATGAATTGATCGAGAGATACTGTCACTCATGAGTGCATTGCGATTCACTGAAAAATCGTTGAGGCCACTTTTGGATCGAAGATGAAAACTTCCAGTCGATCGACAAGACAATTACTTTTACTTGAATTGTGTAGGTATCACTAATAGATCAGTGACTGTCTTTTGATCTAGCCTGTCAAAATTTGTCTCGGAATCACTAATTCAAGCTTATTCATGAATGAATCACATCAGCCTGAGTAAGTGGGCGAGTACAGTATTAGACGGTCGACGCCTTTTCATCAACTAGTAGTCTGCGATAAAAATCCTACTATTTGGTGAACTTCCTTCCAACGTTTGTTTGAATGCAAAATTTAACGTCTACTCAGAAATTTTGGTTGAAAGTCAACCAGGCGCTCACAGTGTGTATTTTTAAATTCACTTGTGATTATGAACTGTAATGAGACACTGCGCTATAGCGTCTATACAGGCCTAGTCAGCTCAATAACCAAATCTATTGAATTCAAGTCATATCCCTCTTTTATGGGGCCGGTTGTACAGTCGATTGGAAGGAAAATTGCCTCATATATTCATGAGCAAAAGGATCAAGATTTGATCTCGAGTTTTCCCATTAATAAGTAAAGGACAGAACCTTCCAGGTCACACTCAGAGAGTTCTGCACCCATCTGAGCCCCCGCTCATCGGTGCGAGAGATCGAGGCATCTCTACCACTTTGGAGGTCGACCTTGACTCCAGAGCCTGAATTTCACCACGTGATCCATCTTACGGCCAACAAGTACCCGATATATTCAATATAGATTATCCGAATGGTGTTTCCGTGCACAATCGCCTTGGAACAAGTCCTAGAATCGGATCTGATGTATACATCCATCTCGTCACCCATAATCTAAGGAATGCTTAAGGGGAAGGAAGAGCTCTACCTTACCGACATTCATCATAAATTGATTTAAAATGAAACAAAACAATATTTCGAAAAAGTAGCTCCAATCTAAACAGCGTATTAGCAGAATACACCACTGTGGAAAATTTTGAAGTCATCCGTGGAAAGCGCTTGGAATAATCTCGACTCTGGTTTAATTATAATATATTCGCACTAGAAATGGGATCACTCGAAACTTTTTCCGCGGATCACTCCAAAATTTTACACAGTGATGCATTCTGCTAATACGCAGTTTGTATTGAAGCTACTTCTTAAAAATATTGTTTTATTTTATTTTAAATCAATTTATGATGGATGCCGGCAAGGCAGAGCTTTTACATGACCTTTAAGAAGCTCTCTCACGAACTGGTTTTGTTATAGTATGCGCGCTTGTCATCAGTTACGGATTAGCATAATACTATACCGGCTTCTACATTGAGTCAGCCATTCGAACGAGGTGTTTCCTTGAAAGCTCCACCATTGAGACATTCGGAATCCAAACTTTTTATCAAGACTCGATCTACCATTCGCTGTCCCATTACTTTTATGTATCGTAATAAAAAAAAGCGAGCTCGTATTTTGATGCCATCCTCTTAATTTGCAAGCTTCCGAACTCTACCAACATTTAGGGGAGACGGGTGCCCAAACTGAGATTCCCTGAAGATTCCACGCGGGTCATCCGAAATACGGTTTTGATGATCCTGAGGATCAGGAGGGCAGATTTGCCGCCAAGGACACAAATATAGATCAGTTTTATGGAGAAAGCCTTCGAAAATATTGTCTTATAAAACTACCTCTATTGTTTGATGAGTGTAGGAGAAGCATAGTAATCTTCTACTCGGTAAAGCTTACAGAAAATCATCTATTTCTACCAGGATGAGACTGCCTGTGAGATTTCAGCATCATCCTTGACCTGCCTCTGAAGTTGTCTCCTTGATAGTCGATTTCTGTTTTATACCCAAGGTCGGTGTACCTTGCAAAATATTTTTACGCAGGTGCCAGCTTTGATTCTGGCGTGTCTCAATATCTTTCAACGTCTTCCCACTCATTTTGAGCCGATTTCAAGATCATCAAAATGAAGGGAAGTACGTTTGATTCGTCCGAGTAGAGCTGAGCTGTTCAAGTATCGCAAAAGCAACATTTTTCACGAGGTCTCGAGAGCATGTACACTTTAAGGCCCACCTTTATACATGCCTATAGCATGTGCCCTGCAACTTTTTATCATTAGCAAAATATCTTGGTGTATTTGAAAACATCTCAAAGTTCACCAATGACCCTTCAAAGCAAGTTATGGTATGTCTCATTCTCTTCATTTTGATTCGAGTTCTGGATATTTCTCGTAGATGAGGAATAAGGCCCATTTTCACTCAAAATCTATAAATAGTTTTTTCTACCCCAAGGCGCGGAATATTCGAACTTTTTGCGCTCTGAGGCGGAACAATTGTATACGTACCTAGCTCGCACGGCTGCTTTTGTCACGAGAGCCTTAATTGTAGCCCTCGCCTTACTTGGGCCACCATCGACCCCTCGACTCAAGATCGCCCATACGCGCAGCGGTGCGCAATATATCATTACGCCCTTAATGCTTAATATACTGTTTTCCCTGTAAAATTGCGATGATCTCAGGCGTCCGAAATCAATGTACCGTGGCCCCCCCTTTTTTAATATATGAGAAAACTGGGTGCCAGACGTAATTGACTCTTTTAACTTATTTCAATCATTTGCTCATAGTCTTGATCCAAAATCGAATTTTCCGACTCTGAAGGGAGCATTTTGAAGTTGAAAGAAAGACAACGAGAACGAGCAAGAGTATATTGAAATTAACTCGGCCAAGTTTTTCTGGCGTGATTGAGTGACTATATAAAATAAGATCAGTTTTCGAGAATAGTTGAAAAAGCGAGTTAAACCTAGCTAGCAAACGCATGAAGCATTTTTCGTCGGTCCAAATTACTTTCCTGGTTTTATTTCAACTGAACACTCCTGAAAAATTACACGGCGGGGCTATAGCGTGTTCAGATCTGAGATCCTGGGAGTGGGCTTTAAAGGGTATACATTATAGGGACGAGACAATAATCAGATACATTTTTAATCCTCCGAAGTGATTCATTCTTTTTCATGTTCGTCCTTCGAATAATTGATAGACAATTGACCGGCTCGTGGAAATTATGTTGCAAATTCCGTTAGAACATTGTTCATTATATATAAATGGGAGGTCACGAATATAGTGTGAGTTGAAATAATGTTTCCCAAGCAAAATTATTTGTCATCCAAATGATATTACCTCACATGCAATCGCATGCCTCATAATTTAATAATTCTCTTCCACAGTTTAGCAAAAACAGAAGCGCATCTTGTTCTCATGACTTTTATCGCGGCATTGACATCCGCTTGAATGGGCGAAAGTGTGGGAATACAAATAGTTCCCAAAGAAGTCAACTTCTAACGGAAATGAATCAATTCTAGTAGCTGTCCAATCCAAAATGGATTGCCAGAATATCATTTAGTTCTCACCATGATTAGTCCCCTTTGAAAGTCACTAATCGTAAAACCCTTTTGAAAGTCACTCAGAATTATTAAAAATGGAATCAAGCGAAACTATTTAAATGCGTGCACCGAGACTTTTTTCGACCCCTATACCCGGCTATAGCCTTTGTCATATAGCGTGTCCGATAACGCTTTGAGAAAAAGAAAACTCCATCAAACTATTCATCATTCGATAAATGCAACCACTCTGACACTATCAGACAAAAAGTAAATCCTTCTCTACGAATAGAGCAGGATTTACGTCTTGTCTGATGACTCGTGCTCGGTTTGACATGTTCTATCGCCTGTACAACATCACACCGATCGGACAGCTTTACCGATGCGAGAGCTCTCAATCTGTCGTCGGCGGCTAATCGCGGCCCCATCTTCGCGACTGTGTAAGTAATAGTTTGCGATAGAATTGCCGTTGCTATTTCTCGTGCAACCTCGAGAGAATGAACGAAAAAGAGATACAGAGCCGCTTTTGCTTTTTCATGGATGGTCGCTTTGTTCTCTTGTAATACTCTCGGCGCATGAATTATACGCGGGAGAAGAGTATTGAGAATGAAGGCAGAGCAAAGAAAATATAGCATGGAGCTCCTTGCTCGACAATCTTCCTCTCGATGCTCGTTGGCGAGATTGCTCATATTTACCGCGTTTGTGGCTTGAGTAAGTATTCCTCTTTTTTCCAGCGGTCTCAGCAGCGCTACTAACGCATCTCGGGCTTAGAAATTCCTCCTTCTGCATCATTTTTTGCGAGTAATAAGTATCGCCATGGTGTCTGATGGTTCAATCTAGTGAGACCTGAGCAACTTCTAAATGCAGAGTCATGATCAGGACTATTCATATTCTTCCTTTTCTGTGATTTACATTTCACTTGCTGAGTGAGTAATCATTGGAAGGAGTTGTAGATTATCGCCGTTATTAGGAACACGTCTGTGTATCCTTACAACTCTTACGTAGAGAGTTTTACTAATGCATTTGGTCGATGAAATTCTGCATCGTAGTGATAGGAAAATTATCCTGGCTGCCTCATTATTTTATTATGAAGAGCGCGTGGTATGCTGCTATACTCTTGGATTCTCGATTATTATTCGCCTGATTATCTAGTTATTAATTCTTAGCACGGTATCTCTTAGTCGTTAAATTGTAGCATCCATACCAGGTAAAGCTCCAAATGAAGCTCGATCCAGATCAGAGACAGGAGACCAAGCCAGGTGGAACTTATCGTAATGATAAAAATAGAGAAATTTACCGGTACAGCTCGATTCAAAATTTGACCAGAGACTGCAGATTAAACCAGATAAGATTCGTTGCGGATGTAAGAGCGGAAAAAGGGAATCGTGGTGTACACATTCAAGAGAAAGTAATGAATATTTATGAAGATTGACATTTTCAGAGTCTCTAAACTTTTTCGAGTGACTCGGCTTCAAACGAAGTGAATAGTTAGTCGGAGATATTTAGAGAGCATGACTTCTTCTTTGCTTCTTGAGCTACTGGCTTTGAGTCACCATCTCCCCTCCAATGATCTAGTATTGCTCTGCTCATAACGAGTCAGAAGGTTCCACAAAACGACCGGAACAACAAAATAACTCATTAAAACGTTGTCATCGCTGCTTCGGGGCACAAGAATTGTGGGTTCATCATCCCATTATTCACTGAGGGACCCGAACCACCCGCGCGCTCGTTTCTCTAGAAAATTGAAATATAATTTCTGGTCGAGTACCTCCTCTGATTCTTTTGTTACCTGATGCCAGGCATAGCTTCACCGTGAGATTTCTCGACGACCATGAAGATTTTTTTTTCCATACCTCGCGGGTCGACGTCTTTTTTACTCAAAACACTTATTGATAATCTTGAAAGTGCACGATTTCTCTTTATACTTCTAACACATTCTGGGGGAACTCAAAAATTAATGTACTCCGTTCGGTCGCATTGGCAAGGTTTTGGAAACGAATCTCAAAATGTTCACTACTCACCAAATTATGTGTCATTGGTCGAACAGAAAATCCCAGGTGACATTAGATACATTATGCTCATATATGACCATAGGTACGATCATATATGAACACCGATGGCATTGAACCAACATCGCATAGGTTGTCATGGGTTGTCATAGGTTTTCATAGCAATTCTCATAGGTTCTCAAGAGTTCTCATAGGAAACCGTCGTAAGCTTTCATAGTGGCTCATCAATTTACCGCAAAACCTTCCGCGGTCATTATTATGCAAACGTATAAAGACCTATGAAAACCCACGAAGGTTCCCTCTGAGAACCTATGATCACCCATGAAATTGCTCTCGTATGACAACCTATGACAACTACCCATGAAACACTGGTTTCATAAGTCATATATTTTACCAAGCCGAACACGTTTATACTTGTATTGCAAAGATACGTACGACCATATCGCAAATCGCAAGTCGAGCACGAGCGTTCCCAAAAAGTCATATCCAGTTACTCCATTTGGCATGCAAGGGAAAACGTCCCGAATGAGAGCAGCAGCGCGCGGCTTTTGCCGACTGCACGATGAGGAGTTACCGCGAAACATCAGGAAGTCCAAATGTATACGCGTGCGTAATAAATTCACCGGTGGAAAAAAAGTCAGACGCATACGGCAGAGAGATGGATTTCACCTCATCAGGATGCTCGCGAAATCGCGTCGCGGCCATCAAAGGAGAGTGGCCCAACCAGCCCGGGACCGTAATTCGTCTTGTGCGCGCATTAGTAAGCTCATCGAGTGCTCCCCGTAAATTATGAAATATCAACGACAACTGGTCTGGGTATACGGTATAGTTCGCATCATCAAGAGGAGTCTAGATAAGCAGGTCTCCCTGCGACATCTCGTGAAATGTGGGGGGCAACAGGTTTCAAGTGGATTTATGTATTCCTCTCTGTGGTTGAAATTCACCATTTTTCCCACTAAATTCTCGCTTCAGCTGAATTTTTGAGATATCGGAATTATTCAAACAGCATTCTCCTCGTTTCTTTTCGAACTTTCAAATACACAAGGCTGCTTTTTCCCTAGGAGCAGAGGAATGACGTGAATCTCCCGGAACACCGAATGAGGAGTTTTTACGAATCGATGCGGAATAGATTCGGCGAGGTTTAAATAACTTTGAGTACTCAGAAATAGCTTATCCAAGCTCGATTGGCTAATAAAACTTGTCAGCAATCTTATTCTTTCCTACCCCTTTCTTTTCTTCGAGTTTTCCATCGATTGATCTATTAAGCTTCATTCTGAGTTATCTTAGATGTGTCGTTCTTTGATGATTTTCATCGTTAACACAATATCATTCAGTCAAACCTACCCTCTGGAATCGTCACCTCTGCGGAAGATTCCGGCGAGAATTCGTAAAAAAGAATAAACGAGAAGAATCTATAATCTGGATATATGTATATAGGCAAAACGATGGATAGCTGTGAGGCTTCATACCGGTGATAATTCTATAGATAAATACCCGTACTCATTCAGAATATATTTAAATAAAGATTAATAATGACGCCATCAAATACGATTTTGAAGTCTGATGGGATAACTGCTTGAAATCTTCGACTTATAGGGTAAGTTCGCGGTCGATTGATCTCAAATGAATTTGGATGAATTTCAACGATTTATTATTGCTATTGATTGGCTTCGCCGTAGAATTGAGGACGATACACGTGAGAATGCGTAGGAAAAGAGTATCTCACTCTGATTTTCGTATGACGAAGATTACACTGGCAGTGCTCTTAGGGCCCATCCGTAAGCCACGTAGCTCGATTCCCAGGATTTTTTAATCCCCCCCCCCCTCACGGTGACCAGTTTTGGCTCATTTTGCCTTATTATTTACCATTAGCGTGGTCACAGATCATACCCCCCTCCCCCTGACAGGGTCACGCGGCTTATGAATAACCGCTTATGATGGAATTAGGCAATTGTCATGATCAATAAAAAATAAAAACACTTGTGCATTAGACTTAATGGCTCTAGATGTCATATTTTGGCGCCAAAAAGAGTCGGTTCGACATAATCCCGTTTGGAACTGCACATAGAAAATGAAGAAATACCCTTTCAGATGTGTGGATACGCAGGGGAGTGTGGGATCAGTGCAAGAGGAAGAGGGCACCTGCTCCTTTGCCGCTTTTCACTGTTATAGTTCTCGTGCTGTGTGTACCTCTCATTGAGTGTAGATCCCCCCATTAGAGTAGAAGAGATGTTGGCTGCACGTGCACGTGCATCTCGAAATCGGACCAACGCGAGCCCCCTCTTTTCCTTTCTTCCCGATCGCTCGCCTTTTGTAGATCCAACCCTCTTGAATCGGACCCGTAAGCACTCATGTCTCGCGTTCGGGCCCCCTTCGAACAGCTGCCAATGCCTCTTTCTTGTGTGATGTCTTTTCAGAATTTTCACTTGATCTAATATTTTCACGTTGAAAAGAAAAGTCTCTTTGACAAGTATATACGGCAAGATTGACAATGAATGACAATGTAGATGTATTATGCTCTCAGTGGCAACTACTTCTTCAATTATTATTTCATCTTACTAAGGATCAATTAATATCACGTCATGTTCCCTCGCGTGTCATCAGTAACACCAATATATTTATCATATATTTGAAATGCGAGGTCAACTCACATTTATAATGCTTTTATATTCGCCAATCAAGTTATATCCGTATTATTTGCAAGAGCTGCCGTGAATGACTCAACTCGAATTTGCATGATGCTCATTGTTGAATAAACCGAGGGAAAATGAAAACGAAAATTTTAGTCGCATCCTGCGTTTCCTCTGCAAGCATCTATTTACTTCATGCTTATATATACCTCTCTCGTATCTGCTTCTATTTTGGACGAACGGATTACAACCTCGCTTCAGTCCTTGGAGTACGTTGATTTGGAAGGATGCTCAACGATGATGGAAAAAAAGTTCGCGTGATCTCGTGGGATATTGTCACGCTATAAGATTCAGCTGGCTTCAATGCGAACACGCCAATCATACCGTTGCATGCACCAGATCAGTCAGCAACTCAATGCTCGCTCGCGAAACCTTTATAATTTCCGTCCACGCAGCTTCTTATTTCCAGACAAGCTTGCACCCCTGTGTTTCCAGCGGGTCGATTTTAACGGTCAAACTGATGATGTCCGCGCTGGGCTGGTTTCATCTCGAATATCGGCATACAAACTCGCGCATGCGTGATTACCACGAGAATGTGGAAAAATTACGACGCGTAACAGTATGGTCCAGAGCCTGAGCTTGAACCATATACTCCATGCAGCTGCTGGTACTCTTTAGAAAGTCACATCCCACTCTTTCGGGCTCACGGCATAATTTTGAATCCTAGCGAGTGCTGATGGGTACGATATGATGCAGAAGATTAAGGACACATTGAACAGGATTACGATAAGTACGAGCTAGTAAAATCTGCCGCAAGTATTTTGGCCTAAGAATCCTACAGGAGGACAATATTTTGACGCCGAAAACGGCTCGCAACATTGTATGCACATAAGCGAAATAGCCATAGGCAGGATCCGAGTAAATTTTGCTTCTCGAAATAAAGATTTCATTAGATTCTGCATAATCCACGCGATAGATAATATATAGTGCATGATATGGAAAAAAAGGATCGGGACTCATAATATGATAGGAACCTCTTGGAGACGAATCTAATGAAGATTGCAGACAAAGTTATGGTGAGTGTAAATTTATTTCTAAAAGTTAATCATTCCATCTGATTGAAGCATACCTCAGAGTCAGGACATTTTTGAGTCTATACGGGGAATTTAGAGATAACGGATACTGAGCACCAGTCGAGATTTGGAACTTCAATTTTTAGATTAACCCTCAATTACCCAGGTGCTTCTTTTGGCACATCTAAAATTTATTCACGCTTATTTCTCATCCCACCAAGTTTCATAAAAGTAACAGAATTTCAATCCATAGTCGCTTTCCTGAGATGAGCCGGAACCATATTGTGACATGCCGTTATGCTCAGTTGGTCAATTTCAATAAGTTTTGAGCCAGGAATCGAATCCTATAGCTCGGGAATCTCGTAGTCAAATCTGATCGTGAGCAAATCGCTTTTGTCGCAGGTATGAGTCTATCACTCTATGAAGAAAGTTAATTTTTTTGCATACAATTTTTCACACTTTGCGATTGAATGGAATACATAAGCTAGATATAGAGCAAGAATGCCAGGGATAAAGCACAGAAAAATGCAAATCGAAATCAGAGTTTTTTTATCCATTAGTCTACTCGAAAATCAAGGCAATTTCAGAAAGTTGCAAACATGTTGGCATCGAATCTCTATCATGTAATACCCGATTATCACTCCGATCGAAATCAAAATCGTGTTCACGATACTTAAGAGA
>JAPYYZ010003511.1:0-11528 GCA_030522705.1 Eretmocerus eremicus | reverse complement strand
CAGGCTTTTATTATTGCTTTCACCTCCAATTTTATCCCTCGCCTTGTTTATCAAATGGCAATTTCAAAGAATCACACTCTGGAAGGATTCTTAGAAGCTTCTTTATCTAAATTCAACACAAGTGACGATTCATTCAGATACGAGTCGAAGGACTACTCCCGAAATTATCCAAACGATACTATTTGCCGGTACCCCGACTATCGGGAACCGCCTGACTCACGGGACAAGTATCAGTATTCAAAACTGTTTTGGTATATCTTAGCTGCTCGTTTGGCTTTCATCGTTTTATTTGAGGTATAATCAAGATCTACTCTGACATAAATCATAATAAAACATCAGAGGCCAATTCTCAAAACCAACATACATTTCAGAATTTAGTGGCTGGCGTCATTATTGCTGTGCAGTGGTGCATTCCAGATATGAGCCCTAAATTGAGAGACAGGATTAGAAGAGAAGCATACATAACTAATGAAATCATTATACAACATGAAGCCAACAGAGTCATCAATTTGCCGCCTGGTGAAGAAATTTGCAGGGAGAGGCACGTGTCACATTTGGAAGACAAACAACATTGGAATCATGTCCTGCAAGATTCCTTGTCACCTTCTGATTTTGATCTTGAAATTCATGGCAGTCCTATTTTACCAAAAATAAACACTCCAAGTGAAGGTCCTGCTGAATTATGAGTTTCTGGATAATCAATTTTTCAGGATATGAATACTGAAATTTTTTAAAGTTCCAAGTACTGAATGCCTTGCTGGATCATAAGATTTTGGAGCATCATTATTTCAATTTGGAAATATTAAAATTTGGTTGTTTAACAAACGGGAATATTACAAGTTATTCAAGAGACTCAAATAAGTGAGGATATTTTCTGGTAGTATGGCCAACTCTTGTAGATCTAATACTCAGATCTACGTATACCATAGAGAAATTCTAATTTTACTCTGAATCTCAGCTCTCTTGTATATATAGATTTTGGTATCCATGATTCAACATAGGTCTATTTTTAACTTCTCGTGGAACAACCCGAATACTCAAGAGCACTTGAAGACCAAATATTTCTAAGCATATGAATTCTTGTG
Organism: Eretmocerus eremicus; assembly: GCA_030522705.1. Taxonomy (NCBI): domain Eukaryota; kingdom Metazoa; phylum Arthropoda; class Insecta; order Hymenoptera; family Aphelinidae; genus Eretmocerus; species Eretmocerus eremicus. The sequence continues at coordinate 10,443 of JAPYYZ010003511.1, read as the reverse complement.
TATGTTTATTAATGATTGAATAACTTGCTCTTTAAACAACTGCCGTATCCTCATCTAGGGTGAATCTTGAGCAGAAAATGTGTTGACTATGTATATACATAAAATCCATAGCGGAGAATTTTATTAGGAAGCTGCCACGCCCATTTCAAAGTTTTGGGAATCTGTTATATCTGTGATCTCACTTCATTATTCGCATTTTGTTGATGAATGTTAAGTAATAAGATGTTTACAAGAGTCTTGGCTGTTACAGCAATAATTGTAAGGTGATGAAACTGACTGAAAATCCTATTGTAGACTAGATAAGGTTTCCAAATAAACCAGACTTTTCCAACCACAAACTTTGCCACTGACTTTACTAAATTATATATTTCTAGTCATTCATATTTACATGTCTGACAAGTTCAACACAGCTCATATATCATCCTCATCGTCGTCACTATCATATAGTATACTCAAATATTAGTACGTAATGGTAGTAGTATACCTCAATTATTAGTACATAATCCACGGGTAACAGGCGCCTCTTAATCAAATCAGCGTGCGTATAAAAGATATGAGAGTATGCAAGTTGGAAAGGAGGAAGTGGCTCAGAGTCGCCAAGGAAGCTGTCTCACTCCTTGCTGTCTCTCTGTTTACTCCTTGGGCACATTTGGTACAAAGTTGAGGGCGGTAGAGTTGATGCAGAATCTTCTACGCTTGGGCTTGGGCCCATCGTTGAAGACGTGGCCGAGGTGAGCTCCGCAGTTGGCGCACGTGACCTCGGTCCTGACCATGTTGAGCGTCGTGTCCTTGGACAGCTTGACCAGGCCCTGGTCTATGACGTCGTTGAAGGCCGGCCAGCCGCAGCCGCTGTCGTACTTGTGCTCCGAGCTGAAGAGCTGCTGCTCGCACACGAGGCACGTGTACGTGCCGGCCTCGTAGTGCTTGTTGTAGGCCCCGGTGAAGGGCCTCTCGGTGCCCTTCTCCTGGGTTATGTGGTACTGAAAGGGCGTCAGGCGCTTCCTGAGCTCCTCCTTGTCCGGCCTGTTCGCCATGGCTCTGACGCTGCCGCCCAGCAGCAGCTGCGCTCCTCCAGACGATCCGAAAGTCGAGTCTCCGGAGCGAGGCTCGAGGCCGCCGACGATGACGCGCCCGAAGAGGCTGCTGCTCTCGCTACGCGGATGACAGCTCCTGCCAAGCAGCAGAAGACGACTGCTACGCGCCAATAACAACATGCCCCCCCATGCGGCCATTCGCAGACGCACCGACTACTTATTGCACGCGACACTGAAAACTTTTCAAAACTGCGCGACGACGTAGCGAGCCTCTCTCCGAGATGCGGATTTCACTCGCTCACTCACGAGTTATGTTTACTTTGTGTGTGTACTCGCTTTTTGATGCGGTCGAGGACGTATATTTACGGAACCCGCGATGACGAAACGCGCGTGAGAGAATCCCGAGGAGAATTCATAATTCGCAGCAATAGTTCATTATTGCAGCTCTACGCACTACGCACTCGATTTGACAAATAAAATTATAGGAATGATGCCATTCGTTAGTGCGTCGAATGCGGGTTCAAAAACTGCCCTTAGAAAAATTGTTCTCGTCACGTCCAGGTGATTGGTATTCAATCACTGCGCGAGCTTGCAGTGAACTCTCGTAAGAGCGTTATCTGGACTTTCTGAACAGCCACCAGATTGGGGCTGACAAAGCTCATGTAGGTACGGCTCATCTCAAAATCATGACCGTATTGAATCGCTATCATCCCTGCGTTTGCCGTAAATAATCATTGGACAGGTCGGAATACACGGAATACGAGCCTGCTGCTAGTGTCACAAAAGCAGTTTGCAGAAAAGCTCACTCAAAGACTTGGGTTTTTGCATGTAATCAGAAAATTTTAGTGACTACCCCTGCCCCATCCCTGAAATTGTTCGTGCAATAAAAATAATAGAAGAGAAAAACTCAAATCTCTCAGAGTAAGGCTTTACCTATAGGTATGTTTACTTTTAAACTCACATTGAAGCACCTAAAGCCCATGATTATGAATCTGATGATTTGATTCTCAATGTTGATTTGTCAAAACCACAAACAGAAAAAAAATGAAAAACAATGATTCTGCAATTCATCTATTGAAACCCTCATAAGAATAGAGTTTTCAATATTCCTACAGAACTTCATTAACAAAGAAATAAACTTATTCATCTAAATTCTATGCTATCTCTATTCTTCTTCGATAGTAACCATGATCAGTATTTGAATGCACAACAATTAAATATTTCATCAATCTACTGATCTTGATTAAGTGATCAAAATATTTGTACCTTTTTTCTAGTGGAAAATTGCGTCTCTCGCACTTATTACAATAAAGTCCAGTAAAAAAGTTAGGTTTAATCATTGCACTGTAAAACTAGGCCGGTATCTCTTAAAACTCTAAGAACGATATGTCACACATCTCAACATCATACCTAACAATGTTTGAAGCTCCTGACTTGAGATTTAAAGAGGAGTTCTTGATCGATACCCTATAGTATCACGACATCATAGTAAAAGCTGACCCAGTCGAAATTTTTCCTCCAACAATTCATTGTCAAAGTATAATTCTTGAACACACCTGAAAATTTCAAGACAACTTATTAATATTCACACACATATATTCGGAATCTAAATTACAAGAACAGAAATTACTCACAACATATTACACAGTTTATCTAAATGACATGGAATCATATACCTAGCATGAGGTGAAAGGTCTGAGAATGGATCGTCAGTTTTGTCAGCATTTTCAAATGTCTCAAGCCTTCAAGAAATATTTCCAAATAAGTTATAGAGGAAACATCTTATTATGAACTCATAAAAGATCTGATAAATACCTAACAACAAAATTTCGTTGATACTCTTGTTCTATATCTTCATTATTCCTTTTAGCAAAATCCACAGTGGCTGAGAAAATGCTATCTCGAAAATCACTGATTTCTGGACTAAGGGTCGCGTTTTTCTTGTACTTATCATATCCATTCATGCGATGCAATCCAAACAACTTCCGTGCTTTTGGAGTGTCGACCCATATTATACGGCAATCATTCCTGATCATTCGAGCAACCCATTCATAGCCGCCTAAACGAGCAACTTCGTTCCACAAATCTGGAGCCCACCAATCATAAACCTGTGATTTATTTTTCATTTTCAAATTGATGTAGATGTCATCTCTATTCATTCTTGTTGACAAACTCTTGGATCACTCACTTTACATCCAGTGTGCTGTTCAATACTCTTTTTAAATTCTGTCATAAAAGTCATAAACTGATCAGATTCTTTTACGTACATGATAACAATGCCTGATTGTTGCACAAGTTTTTTCTCCTTTTGCAACTTTGAACTTCCCAACTCTAGAACTGTGCTAGCTTCATCTTCAAAATCTTTTTTAACTGGGGTTTTGAATGAATTTTTTATCCGTTTTATGTGGATTCGATAAGCTACGAAAACAGTACTCAGTACTGCAAGTGTAATCATTATCAGAATCAGAAACAAAATTATGTACATTATCCTAGGGAAGAGTAATAATTTTATATCATCACTGCTGACTGCTTCTGAATTGATAGTACGTTTGTACTGTTCAGCCTTCATGCAATCTAGAAATTCGTATAAGTACCTCAGAATTTGTTCAGTATGTGTTTCTCATTTAGATACTTACATTGAGTCCATGCACAAGGTATCTTATCTTTGACTGGAGGTTTCCATGAGGTATTCTTATGACATCTTTCATCAAGTATATACACAAGAAAACAGTATCCCACATCTCTAACAGAAGAGGGAATCACGAAATTACATTCCAATGTTTTTGCCAGATTACCAGAAGATAATGGGGTCTGTAACAGAGTTGAGATAGTGAAAATCAAGCAAAGTCGTAGTTCACATAAAAATAACTTACAGTTGTAAGGCTGCAATTATTCCCTGCTGAGTCTGTGTCATTTTCCTTCAAAAACAGTTCGATCATTAAAAAGATTCACTTATTCAAGGATAAGAAACTGGTTGATACTTACTGTACCCATCCCCAACAACAACTTTACAATAGGATTCTCACTGTACCGATTGCAAGAATTTTCTTCATTTTCATGTAACACAGGTGAAGGTGCTACTTCAAGTCTTAAGCCTGAGGATCCAGCTAGTACTGAAATATCTGCCGCAATTGTGACCATCTCAACACTGCAAGAATATTTATATATAGATGATACCATTTCTAGAAATTAGAACCCAAAAATGATGGATTCACTATGATACCTTGGTTTATTGTTCTGATTAGAAAATAGCTTATAAGAGCAACGCAGTTTTGGTTCAGCAACTTCAACTTTTTTATATTCTGTTTTTAAAAACTCATTACCAACAAATGAATATTTCTCCCCATTCTTGAAACCCAGAGAGTAACATCCAGTGTAGATATAGTCATACCAAAGGTTAAGAATATGCTCCTACAATTTATAATTGTAATTTTATACTGGACCATTAATAATTGTTAACATATTGACTTGCTAATTCTTACCTTGCAAGACCAAGAATCTATTTTCTTGGTACCATAACTTCCACTTTCACGATCTGGTTTTAGACAGATGGTTTTTGCCAATGCATGGATTTCTGCATGGTTACTTTCATTGAATTCATGTGTCTTGCAACTCTCTAAATCAGTGATGTAAGGATTCACAAAAAGAGCTACTGTGTGTTTGCACAAGACATCAGGAAGTTTAAAATCTACATTGATTACACCTAAAATACATCACATTGTAATGATTTTCTCTAGGTATAGTATCACTATGGGTTTGAATTGAGGCATCAACATTTGGTACTTGGAGACAATAAACAATTTGGTGAACAAGACTTGGAATGTTTCAGTTCTTACATTTCCAGTTACAAGTCTCAGAATTTCTTGTAAAATTAAGGAAAAGCATCCTATAATGTCTCACAATCCACACAAATTTTAGAGCAGCTACACAAAGATATTTGAGCCAACTCACCATGACTGGAAGAGTTTTTCTCATCCAACATGATATTGAAGTTAACATCCTTTGGTATACTCTCTATACTGCACTTTTTCATTTGGTCAGTATGAACTCTATTCTCATCAGCTTTTGAGGCACACTTATCATCATAAATATACTGTAAACCAACAAGATTTGTATAAAAACTTGTGTTCAAGTGTATCAAATATTGAGAAAATTCTTCACTTACATGGCAAACATGACTCTGGTTGTGCCCTAGTACATTTGCGCAAAGGCTCAGAACTAAGATAACCACATGAGTTATGCACATTTTTTAATCACTTATTACGTCAAAAAAAAAGCTCAGCTGCAGCTCAAAATATTTCCCAAAAGATAGTATGGAGAGCATCTTTTTCTTCTCTTTTTTCTTATCATCACAGCAAGTGCGAGGTTAGAACGAATTGTTTATCGTTGTAAAACATCCAATCACTGTTTTTAAAAAGTAATTTGAGCAAAACTAATGCTCAGGAGAGACTTGCTACAATTCCAAACTGTCGAAACAAAATTCCGAGTAAAGCACTATCGCGATTTGATCAAAAAGTGTCACGGAAAATTCCCAACACGGCATATGCGTGTTTTCAACTGACGAGATCAAACGAGAACGAGATGCCCAACTGGCCCAACCATTGCGGACGTATCTATTAGGTTAGGTTGGGGTTTGTTGTTTTGATAGCGAGCGGCGCGGGGCGGCGGAGCGAAGCAGAATAACGTTCGCGATCGTCAACCTTTTTCTTGTATATTTCTACTTGTCGCTCGTCGTGAATTCGTGATGAGCATTTATTTGTTGAACTGACTTTTGACACGAGCCAAATTGTGTATCGGTGGCAAGTAAAGAAACAAACAACAATGTCCGATAACTTTTCTCCCATCAAACGGCCGCAGCCGGACGATGGTGAGGAAGATCTGCTCCGGATGCAGCAAGAGTTTAACGAGAAGAAACTCACACCTTGCGCCAAAGTTATCAATTTGCGACCTGTAGACAGGAAAGAAGGCGATCAACCAGCGAAAAAGCAATCGAAATTTGCTCAGACCAGAAATCTTGAGGCTCAGAAGAAGAGGGTTTCAACAAGTACTGGCTGTGGGAGTGTGACAAATGTGAATACGGGTATGTCAGTTTCTTGAGTCGCATATGCTTTTACTCAAATATGTGGAAGAGAGCAAATTGCGGGTGAGTGGAACCAATTGGATTAGTTAGAAGGATGGTTCTGACTCATAGTAGAATTCAATGGAGCCATTCATTTCCAATTTAACTCCAAGGATTAGCCAGTAATATAATAGGCAGTAATCTTTTGTTGTTGATTTAGACTTTTTGCTAGACAGTCAAATGTTAGGCATTACACTAAAGGCACACATTTATTTTATTTACATGCCATGCTATATTAATTTGGTTTTGTTGGATGGCCGTGGCAATGATATCATTTACAGGTACTAATGATGACATGGAACAATGTAAGAATGGCAAGGTTGATCTAATACATAACTACAGTGAACTATCGAGTAAGGTAGTTCTAGGCAACATAGTAGAGAAGGTGGTAGATATGGAAAAGTTTGAACCTGAGACACATAGTGTGTCTAGTGACTTTTCTCAATCTGGATTTCCATCTGCTTTCAAGTCCTCAGAGCTGGTAACGCATCTATATTTTAGCTTCAACAATTGATTTTCTTACATTTAATTTCAATCATCAAGACTTATAATGTCATTAATACCACTGTTTGTTCTAGTTACAAGATACAGTAACTGAGGCAAGTCTGTTCATGCGCGCCATTTCTAGTAAGCATCCAAACATTTCTGATAGTTCCTGTATATCAGAGGCAGCAGATACATTGTTGCTATCCACGAAGAGCAATGTAGTCACTGGCCCTTTGGCTCAAGAAATTCATCAGGAAAATATTGAGAAGTTGAAAGAGATGAGCAAAGATGAAATTTTGGCTGAGAAGAAGAATCTTGAAGTTATGCTTGATCCAAAAACAGTAGCATTCATCAAATCCATGAAAACCGCCAAAAACAAATCCAAGGATGAATTGATCAGTTTCATGTCCAAACAAGACAGACGAACAGAGACTAGTATGGAAATTGAGAAATCACCAATCCCAGGAACTTCCACAACAAACTCTGGAACAGACACAAAAGAAGTCACTCCTGGTAAAATACAAAACACTGAAACAATGTCAGATTGTAGTACAATGGATATAGTTCCAGAAGGAATTGAAAAAGATCTACCAAAGCCAATAGTTGAAATAGCTAAACGTGCAGAGGAAAAGGGCTGGGTACACATGGATGATCCAGAACCAGAGAAAGTGAAGTGGATGGAAGATTTGGATGATAAGGGTGATACTAGTCAATCTCCAGATGAGCCCTATAACGCAAGATTCGATTTCAATGGTAATGCGCAGTTCATAAAATTGTCGCGGCTCTCTATTTACTGCGTATACCCCTCATTGAATATTTGCAAAATCTCATTTGTGCAACAGGTACTCTGTTACCATTCAACGATGAGAATTTGACGGTCGATAAGGGTTTGCATCATCATGGTGAGGAACCAAGCAGACCTGGATATTCTCTCCAAGAACTATTGCAACTAAGTAGGTCGGCAGCGCAACAACAACGATGCACTGCAATCATGACTCTTGCCAGCATCTTGGAAAAAACTCATTTGGGTTGGTATGATAGGGCTTTACAACCACCTTTGCTCAAGACTCTCAATCAAGTAAGTCCGTGAGGAAGTTACATAAAAACCCCGATCATTATTCATTTGATGATGATTGATTATCTATTCTTGCAGAAAAATATCTTTCTCCTCTTGAGATTTTCATTAGATGATACTTCTTTACCCGTGATCACTGCATCCCTTCAAGCTCTTAGAGCTTACCTTTTCTGTGAAACTGATGAGGTATGTCTCGATAAGATCGATAGTGCACATTGGTTCTTGTCTGACCACCCAATAATGAAGACTCCAAAGATGAAAGAATGTGATGATATAGAAAATATGAAAGATCATGAAGTAGCTCAGGTGGACACGGTCGCAGTAGCTATGCGCTCAGACATTGTCTTGAGAATAAGGTACAGTTCAAAATAATTTATGTATTTCCTAAAATGTTCAGAAAGCTCGTGAAGGAGCAGTAGTTTTTATTTTGATGAATATTTCCTTCATCTTCATATGTTTTATTTCATAAGAACGTACATTAGCAGTGAGTTATAGGATATTCCTTATCTCTTTATGTCAAACTTGATGATTCTCACCATCAGGTTCATTTTGAGTGAACTACAACCACCACCAGCAGGAATTACTGCAGCCCTGGAAATACTAACCAGACTTGCCAGACATTCTGAAGAAACAGCTCAAAGTATTGCTAACACTCCAAATTTGCTCGACATTATTGTTAACCAGTGCATTCCTTTATCTATGAATCGCCCAGGTAATTTGGTGAAGATATGGTTGATTCTAGAAGAGTTCTGACTTGATAACTTTTTTTGCAGTGCAAGATCGTGATTCGAGTAAAACTCAGGGGTGTCCTTTGGTAGCAGCTGTGCGCTTTTGCAGAATACTTTGCATTTATTGCGGAGAATCCAGGTCTCCAGTTCTGGAGAAGTTGAAAAATTTGCGAATCATCCATTCACTACTCACGTACATTAGCAGCGATGCCGGGTATTTATATTTTAGCTCCATTTTTCGGCAATTCTCTGAAATTTACAGCTGAGTGTACTTGAAAATCGATCTAATTCAAAATTTCAGCAAAGACGAGATTCGCCTGCATATCGAAAGTTTGAGGCTGTGGAAGCTGTTGCTTGAAAATAAAATTGAGCTTGATAGCATATCTGCCGCGAGGCCCACGTTAATAACCCAGCTAAAGTTGTTGGCCTCCACAGTCGACCTTGGTCTTGCATCTCCTATGAAATGCGAGTACGCAGCGGCTCTGGTAGAGATTGCTGAATGCGACGAAGCGTTAAAAGAACATGTTGTGCTTCTGTTGACAAAATGGAGCACACAATTATCAAGAGTGCCGGGCGTCAAAGTGAGTAGCAATGTTTTTAGTTTTAACTAATAACAATAAATAACTTTGTACTTATATTTCAGTCCCATCATTCTATGTTAGTTGCCAGAGCGATGCGCTGTCTCAACAGCATAGCGTTTCTAGAAAGATCTTGGTTGAGGAAATCGTGCGTTTTTGAACACCTTAGGTATTACCACGATTTGACTAATTATCCTTCAAAATTAGTATGTTAGCTAAATCAACGTCCCATTATGTTTCAGTTCTTCGTCCAATCTACTTAGCAATATCGAGGCTGCAAAAGATCGAGATCCACCGTCTCTTCCGAGCCTCGGTGTCATGGGCTTTGAGGGGAAATTGATGCCAATCATGTCCGAAAATTCGCACATGGAAATACTGAGAATTGCGCTATCGCTTTTCACGAATCTTTCTTGTGAGAGAGATATCAGGCAGATCTTTGAAAATCAAAATTTCAAAAATTACTTGACAAGACTGAAAAATCGAGAATGGAATTTGGAACGATCCTGGTTCACACGTCTAGAATATTCGCTCATAATTTCGATCATTCAGGCCGCCAACAAGTTCAAAATATCTTCACAGGTGGGTATCCGTCTCGCAATTTGAATCGCAGAAGTATACGCGCAATATGATTATTTTTATTGCCATTTCCAGATCGACGATACTGTGTGGAAGATAGCCATAAAACTGATTTCCGCTTTACCAGCCGACCGCTGGCAAGACGTCAAAGATATTCTCTGCTTCAGCCTCGCACCCGAGAGGATAAACCTCCGATTCGCAGAGGCTGGCTTGCAAAACTTGAGCTTGGACGAAAAATATCGAGACGTCGCGGATCCACCGGAAGGAGTTCCTACTCTGGCCATCAGGCTGTACGAGAAATACGAAACCGAATATACCGGTCACTGGACCGAGGCAGCTTTGCCCAAAGATTGGGTTTATCTGCCTCTCATCGAGGCCTACGATTGGCTTAGATCAAGAAAGCACAAAGTATGGCTGTCCTGGCACACTCTGTCCATTTTGAGTATGCTCAAACTGGAGATGGTGATGCCGGAGTTGACTCGCCACTTGTCGCCGACCCTGAGATTCAGCAGAATGCTGCTTCTGTATCTGTGCGATGCGCAGTTCATACACCCGCCAGAGTCTGAATTGCCTCATCAGATAATTTCAAAACTCGGTAAATTGATGTCAATTAATCCTAGCGCACACTTTTTACGGAAATTCGCCGTCTTAGATCCGTTCATGTCATGCGCAACAGCTCTAGCAAATTTCTTGGAATTCTCGTATGCATTCTTCATTATTCCGACAGAGAAACTCATTTGAGTAAAATAGGAAGAGTCTTCAAACGTCAATAAATTTTAGCAATGCGTACCATTTTCTCCGAAGCACTTTCCGCTGCACGCTTCAGCAGCCATTGTAACTAGCCAAA
>JAPYYZ010003510.1:0-11529 GCA_030522705.1 Eretmocerus eremicus | reverse complement strand
CTGAAGAGAAGCTTTTGAAATCACCTCGTTAGTTACATCATTGATTGATAAGAACGCCTTATGCTAATTTTGGAGATCGATGAATGTCAGTCTTGTTTTATTTGCACATGCTCTGTACAAATTGTCAAACCTAAATAATCTCCCCTTTGTCGAATTGGTGCATGATCGGTATTATTGTACTCTTTCCACAGCAACTTATACTCGATCTCACTAGTGATTTTTCTATCTACTAGTACATAGCTATCACTTTGTTACCGAAGTACAATTTATTGAGTAATTTCAACATCCTGGATTCCTGTAGTATATTTCTCCTTTTTTAAAACAAGTTAAGACCACAATACAGATTATTATCATCCAATTTATCTATATCAAGACACATGACTAGATGTCGTTTAATGCATTGATTTACTGCCTTCTAAATAACCTCGTGAAAAATGTGTACACTATGTTCGATGATTGATCATGGGATTTCAGGCAATATGACCATTATACCTGTAATTAGTATCTCGTAGATTGGCGGAGGTTGGCATAGATTTTCACAAAATTTTGTATATTTTGTGATATTTTGAAACCACGCAAGGATTCTCGGTCAGCTGACTTTGCGGAAATTCCTCCCCCCCCCCCCTCCCCCAACATCATCATAACAACGTGTTATCTGTGTGCAGGCCTACAAAAATTCCCATGAAAACCTATGGCGAGAGATAAAAATGGGTGTCCATATATGATCTCGGAATTCGATAACTCTATGATTGTATATGAAAATAATGTCCTCGATATTGCCCTCATTTTTTTAACACGGACCATGAGAGCAGTCATAGCACAGAGATTCTAATCTGCTTCTGAGCCCGGCTAGCTCCAAATTTCCCTGCGGACTCTTGTGTGAGCAGCTGTAACGAGTCACCAAATACATCATAGCAAAGATATATTGTCATTTCTCAAGTCTTGAAAACAGTCCGGGCGCCCGGGGATGGAGGGTCTGAGCATGCAATCAGGTATTCACAAGGTTTGATAACGTATTCCCATGTATTTTGAGGCGCTAGATCGATTTTGCGAGGTCGCTTAATCGTAAACCCCGCCGTTTGTTTGTTATCAACAATTTTTGGTGCAACACCTGATTGCATACTCAGACTCCTCCAGGCGCCTTAAAATGCTCGAAAGCACATCTCAAACGCGTGCGTATAATGTGCGTTCTCGTTGATTACCTCTAGCCCGAGGCATCGATCCGTAGCCACCAAACAGATAAGAAGTGACTGCTTTGGTATAATAGCACAGTTCTAGAATTTAATAAAGCCTTCCTCTCGCACAAAGTGGCCGAAATGAGAAAATGGTGAGGACACAGAATCATAATATGGCCCAGAGGAATGGGGAATCCGGAGCGTTTCTCTGGCAGCGACGATGGCAAGGAGGAGAACGGGGGCGTTATAAGCAAGATGAGGACAGTGGAGATGAAATCCGTCCTGAGCTAAACGCGTGGCGATGAGTGAGCCACTCTGGGTCGGGCATTCGACTATATATAAGATGTAAGCCGACGACAGAGGGCAGAAGACGAGCCTGGTGGATGCTCTCACCTCTCACTACTCATATACTCCTCGCCTTTCGTGCTTCTTTTATGCGTAGTATTCCCCCGGGAACTGACGTAACGGCAACGCTTTTCACCCTCCGCCCTTGATATCACATGGCGTGTGCGCAGACCATAAGGGAAGCTTTTCACTCAGACCTCTTTCAGTTATGCCCCTTGTTATCCTTGAATGCGCGATACGATAAGCTATGACTTGGACACAGATGCTCTTCCAATGTCAAAAACTCGAGAGAACTTCGAGAGATAAGGTGGAAATATCAGTCTGTTTGTGTTTCCTTTCCTCATTTCTGCTATGTCAATTCGGTTTCAGTTATTTTCTCAAACGAAAAATCAAGATTGTATCCAAATGAGAGTGGGGGTGTTGTGCAACATTTTTTTAGAGTTTGGTACGCAATTATTCTAGGGAAAGTCACAGGGTAATTGTTGAAGATGAGTGAATGGTATTTTTCGATACGAGTATGGAGAAATTGGTTCCTGCCTTTCAACCGATTGTTTTAGAAACGAGGACACTCCGAGGGCTCAATTAAATTATTAGGAGAATGTGAAATTAATAATCGTTACTTCGATGTATCGCAATTTGTAATCTTTTTGATTATGTAAATAAGTCGATGGCAGCGCATGAGATTCATTTTGCCGTGCCACAGTACATCAAACGAAGAAGGAAGTGTTAATGACGAATAATGCGAACGAAATAATAAATTTTCCATTCAAATTACCTCAGGGAATTTCAGTTGTCGATTATTGGAGAAGATGCTGATAGTCTAATGAGCAAAGAGCACGTAGCATTAAAAACAACGGCACGGTTGGCATCTATTGATGGTAAAATGCATCAGTTAACATCTATAATATGAAACAGACAATAATGGCAATCATATCGTGCTGTGCAAAACATCCCAGTCTTTCAAATAGAAAGTCTTCGTTGGAAGTTTGTATGTACCACTATGATAAGGCTAATACCCGCTGACTCTGAAAACTTTCAAAGCTCCATTTCCTATTTAGACTGCAAAGTTCTCGTCCATTTCAGTGATTAAGCACATTGTCATTATACCCACAGTTGCGGACAGCTCAGTTTCAAAAATTACTTTTCAGAAATCGAGAGAGAATCATGTTGATTATCCAACGTGGAGTATCAAATATTATACGAAGCTGACAAGTTTCCGTGACTTAACTGGCTGGATGTAAACTGCACTTGACCGTTCGTACAAAGTTATCTTTCGCGTGAAAAGTCCGCTGTATATTTTCAAGCATTGTACTACAAATCCTGAGATACATCCATCATCAGCTCATTTTGTGCGTGCTTCGCACTTGTTCGCGAGAAATATGCGGTTGCCGCCGCTTTTGATGAGCACAGTGCTCTATAAACATTCTTTGTTGAGAAACAATAAATTATCGTCGGTGGGCATCTCTCACTTACTGTTTCAATTTCACGCGTTTGCTGCATCTGCATACTAAAAACAGACCTGCGAGTGCTACCATCTGACGCCAAAAAAGGTAAATATCCATCAGACTCGGTTTTCTGAATAATCAAGCCATTTCCAAGCAATAACTCTGCTGTTAGCGTGCTGCTTCAAATTTAATCTACCGTTCTAAAAGAGAGATGAGTCCTGCATATTCATTGAGACGGCTTATACGATCGCAATCCAAGCATTTTTCCGAAAACATCAGTCATTTTAGATGCTGTTGTACAATACACTACAGATTGGTGTGAGTATCGTGATTTGATCTGATTTATTGGCAAGGTTTGCATGGCGATTCCTTTCGCAGGGTTTATCAAGAAGCAATTTCATTGTCATATATTCACAGCCTGGCAGTTCATATTCCCGAAACCCAAATGTGAGAAGAAGCGATACAAAGCTCATTGATAAAGGGTCCTCAAAACCATAGCTATCGAATTGATAAATTATAAAATCATTGCGAGAAGCCTCTCTCAGAGTTTTCCGAATGTATATGCTTCAGATACACCATATCAACTCCGACAGGGAAACGCAATCAATGTAATTTTCTGTTTGTCGGTCGGATATCGAATTTTCACAATCAAGTGCTATTGAAATCCAATACAGTGCACCAAGTAACACTAATCAAAATTGGAAGCAAGCTGCATGTCGGGCGATTCGTATGCAAACTGAATATTACGCCTCAAAGCCGCGTATATAATCTAGTTGCACTTACAGCTGCGGCAAATTTGCAGAGTGACTCTGGAGGGTAGACGCAAAGCGCATTACGGCCACGTATTTTCGGTGCAGGATAGTTTCAACTTGTTTGCAAGCTTACCCTCTGGCTCATCCTCGTTGCTTGTGGCTATGAAATCAGAACTTGTATTTCGAAAACTGGCCAAATACAAAGCTAAACTTCTTCATATATCGTATCAGTCCAAAAGCTCTTAGCATGTCAAGGCTAGTCGAGTGGATTGATAATTATCAATTATAATTAGCAGGCCCGAATCAGCAGCAGTTCAAGATTCTAGTGATCTAAATATGATTGGATCTGAGATGTAACTTGTCGTATCAATCTATGCGAATGAGAACTGTGAAATTCGTAAACATGTCAAAATTGCGCGATCATTACTTTTAAGAATTTTCAGCTACAACTCGTCTGTGTTTTGAGCCAATGTCTGCAAGTGGAATGCAAGATCACGGATCAGGGGGGCAAGAAGTTTTAGACGGAATTGATACTCATAAAACGGAGCCAGCAAATCCTTTGGACATACCAAGACACGTGACAAGCAGCTCTTGGGATACTTGACAAAGACGGTGTTTGATATTAGTTGGTCAGACTGTCGCAAGATTCTGCACTTGTGTTCAAACGCGAATTTTGCCCACAAACACGACGTAGTTGCACAGCTGCATGCAACATGGAACAGCTATTACTAGAGACTGGCACAAGTACCTGCGCCGAGCCGATATATCTTGCTTTGAGGGACCAAAATCTCATTTCAGTGCTCATTTCAAGATAAATATCTATTTGTTGTGCGTGTATAATGAACTCCTTTGAGTCCCTCCTTCGTTATTTTTTTCTTCTTTTATTAAAGATCAAATTTCTTCGTACGTGGGTACGGTATAAAGAAAAGAAAAACAGAAGATGAATTACTCCAGACTAGAAGCATTATTATATGGAAAATCGACCGAAGACGCATGATGTATATATGCGATGCCCTCATAGATTCCATTTGAGTTAAATTTCTCCATGAATCACGCGAGCCTTGCTTATTCTGATGATAGAGTAAGAACAATAAGCTGTCCAATTTACGACATTAATTAACTTTTATGCAGTCGTTGCTCAGCATTCTTATGACACGGAATTACCCCTTCCAGCACGGAATTATTCCTTCAATGGGAAAATGTTATTTGGGTCAAAACTAGGTGAAAAAAGTCAATATTTTGGATTTTTCAAATTTTAGGGGTTTACCTCTAGCAGGCGTATGAAACCAGATGTCGGCAGAGGAATTTTAGTTCTCGAAGGCTATAGTGATTATCTGAATTTTTTCAGACTTTTCTTCTCAGCCTTGTGAAAGTTATCATCAATTCATCGTTGCCATACATGTCTCCTTTTGGAGACATTCGTGCTGAAAGAGTTAATTAAATTGCGTACATTTTTCACTCATCTAAGTGAGACAGCATGGGAAGAAATATACAAGCCCACAGGCGGATATTGATATAATGAGGCTTCATACTGGTGCTTATTTAATCCAAACGCTAGGGATGAACACGTTGCAATTTAATCTCTTAGTTTTAAGTCTCGGCACCTGCTCTTTAGAGCTTTATCCCGACGGCATGAACACGTTGAAACTTAGAATCCATTCCAAGCCATCTATCCATACGACTCATGAAGGCAGTAATTTCGAGAGTAATTTTGATCAAAATTGACTTTCCCGCCATGGAGAAACAGCATTGCTTTCCCCAGAGGGGCAATAGGGTCTTGCGATTCTCATAGATTTTTTCGGATGCAGCTTTTTGCTCACTTCTTATAACGAATTTGAGAACAGCTATTCTTTTCTGATTAGCGATAGCAATTTATACACCACAATGCGTATATCCGATTTTAGCACACGAATATAACGAGAAAAACAATCCCATGGTGCCAAAATTTTCATTCTCTCGAAGGATAAATTCCATAACTATAATCTCTAATGACGATGGAAATGGGTGGTTAAGCATCGAATAACTTTTGGGAAATTTTATACAAGAACTATTCCTATCCAGCTGGCGAACCCATCCAAATGAGTCATAGTCGGTCTGAAAACACAAGTCTTGGCATTTTAAGAAGAGATCGGAAATTCGTATTTTCGGCTTTATTGGCTGAAAAGTGGACGAATCAACTCCAAACATCTTGCAGGAGGAATGAAGTATGTAGAATTGTGGGATCACTGCAAGAAACTACGGGGAATGCTTTCATAAATAATCATACGTAACTGAAAGGTGACGATTCGGCGAGTGTAGGCGTCCAATTCCTCATGAAATGAGAGCTCTCGCTGCTGATGTGTAAATGTTGAAGTGATCCCACACTACTATTTTTATACTGTCTTGATTAAATAGGTAACAAGGGACTGAGAAAGTTATTTGTAAAGTACGGCTCGAACATAACTTCAAAGTCTCCGACATCTTCTTAACTGCAAGAGCCCGGTGCATTTCATAGTCTTGATTCACCGTTTGACCACCAAATAAATGATCCATCGGACGAATCAATCGATTTTTTTATCAAAGCGCTGTTTCAAGAAAAGAGTTTGGATCGATAAGAACATCCTTACTATCTTTCGCATAACAAGAGAGGTAAGAGTTATGGCTAATGCAAAGAGAGCAAAAATAAAAGCATATATGTCAAACAAGTCAATCTGCCACCACTTTAGGTCTACTGCTGGTGATCTCAGAGATTTTTTTCCATGTCGAACCACATATTCTATCCAGTAAACTGCTTCATCCTTTGGTTTGATCGGTCGATCTCGGTATATCAGGGAAAGTCTCTTGGCCGAAGCTCTGCAAAACAATTTCCATTTCAAGTTGAACTCCATTTTTTACTTATTCCTTTCTCACTGGCGTTTGAAATATTTTCTCCAAGTTAAATTCTTTTGGGAAAGTTATTTAGCGGAATCTTTCAGAAAACTTACGCATATATTGGATTCAGAAGAATTTCATTGAATGCACTATCGTAGTCTGTCTGACGAGCTGTTTCAATATCTAGTTTTATACCGAATCCTTTTTCGGATGAAATATCACAGTTCACAAACTGATCAACAAAGAAAGGAACACATATTACAGGTACACCAAAATAAACTGTTTCTTGCAATCCTAATCCTCCTCCATGGCTGAGAAACCCTCTGATGTGTGGATGTTCTAGAAATTAGAGAATTCTCGTTCATACAGATTCCAATTACTCGATCAACATTGACATAAACTTGTGAGACAAACAAGTGAGACATGAGTCATGAAGAGATGTAATCGATTCATTAGCTATATATTATATGCTGAAACTGTCGAAGTGAAAGAATCTCGAATCCCTCAGCCTATGTCTAACATCAAAGACTCGCACTTCCATAATAAATTCTTATGATTTAAATTAAAATGCGAGGTGACAAATTTTCGTTGATGTCTAACTTAAATCGACTTTCTCCAACTCAGTGTTTCGCTTGAATCGAAATAGCGTATGAGAAGAATAAACGTGATTGAGTGCACTTTTTTAGTGGTACCTGTTACTCAGATAGCTTTCTTTTCATTCCAACTGAACTATGAATTACCGGACACAAATTAGATAGTAACGATGATTCGGCGACTCGTGTTTTAACCGAAATCGGAGGCGTTTTCGGCGATCATGGATCTGAAAAATGATGTAGCACTGGCAGCACTACCAAGTTATTGAGCGGATATTGAAGTTCAATTTTTATTGCGTATTTGCTGATATTATTGAGTATTCTAGTTTCTCGATGAATGCTTGAGATATGGAGGAGCTTGAGAGTAACGCCAAGCGTGCCAGTTTTCTAAATTCTGCGTTACTTCCAATCTTTGTGTAATCTTGGAAATCCATGGAAAATTCGAAAATTTGACTATGACGGTATTCGATACCCTCGAGAACTGTGAACCGGTAGGAAATCAATTTCATTCATTGACTAACAAAAGAGAAGTCTTCCGGTGCGAATCATGGAGTGGGCTAAAATTGTGATAGGTCTCTTTTCAGCTCCAAAAAATTGAATCCAAAGTAGAATTCACCGTTCAAGAACTTTGGATCTGCAGTCTATACACGATTATCAGTACATCTATACATAGCATGCGTGAACTATCATCGCCGATTTCATCGGCTGTAGCTTGAAGAATACTCTTGAGTGTTGGACTCTTGGGGGATCAGATATTCCTCCTAGAATGAACTATGTGTGAAATTCCAACTAAATCCGTGACCCGCGTGTGAGAACCTGTCTTGTATATTTCTGATCTAGAGCAGTAAATTAAGTCTTCAAATACAAGGAAAGAATTTGACTAAAAACAAAAAATAAGTTGAATGGCTCTCTTTACTCCGCAGGCTCCCCTTCTAGCATAATAAATATGTTCAGATTGAGAACCAATTAACTTTTTTCAATTCATTATATTACTGGATTACTAACGTAATATTTTCTGCTGGGGTAACCAAGGGAACGTGAAAATATTCTTTGGAATATTGTGACGTAAAGCAGTAGAATTTTTCGATTTGATAATGATTCGGACTGGTGATATTTTTTGAAAAGTGGCAAAAAATCTCTCGAGAATCTCTTGTGGCAGAGATTCCAACTCAACGAATGTTCCAAAGGAGAAGTATATGAAGCCACTTTTACTCTCGTCTAGTAGTTTTTTCAACTCCTGCAAAATAAAAAGTACAACTTATGAAATTGTAACGCATCTCGCAAAATTTCTTTCCTTAAAAATACCTGACATACCAAATCTATTGTAGAATTTTCATTCTGGATGTGAATTCCTCCGATTTCGACGTGGGCCGGAGTTTTTGGTTGAATTCCATGTAAACTAGGATGCGAATTAGAAAGGATCAGGGACACTTCTTTCTCTAATTCAGTATAGCGAGGCATGTTTGAACCAAAATATTTCTCAATGATATCATCCTGTATCCGAGCATAGCGGTGATATTCAAAGAAAATAAAGTGAGTGGTGACAAAGTTATAGAGTCTGTCCCAAAAATTCATGTTTTCTTTGTAGACTTGCAAATTCTTCGATGCAAAAGCTAAATTCAGCGGGTTTCCAATGGCGTCAAGTTCAAAAGGATATGCAGCAGATGCCACAATACCAACGACTGGAACATTCCAGAGATGACCAATTGCCGAAAAACATTGGTATCCATAGGCAACCTGAAACATTTATACAAAAAATCATCAGTTGACTCTTGATGTCGAATATGATATATATTTCCGGGTAAGATCAGTATATTTCTGATAAATGCGTTGGAACCCAAAAATTACCCTTCATCTTCTGAATGTCAACAAATCTATTGAAGCATGGATGCATCATCAATGAAACTTGATTCGTAGAGAAAAAAAGGATAAGGATCGCTCATTTTACCGTATTTCATCATTGACTCTATTATTTGTATAATTTCCTGAGGATACGTGTTACAAGAGCCTGAAGTAAGTCTGAAATGGACAGTTGAATCCCCTTCGTGGAAGAGTACTGCTAATGTAAACTGGCTCTAAAAAATAATCCATGGAAGAAACTCAAGAATACAATGCGAATCAAGAAAAGATCATAACATGTCGATCACTCGCAGTAGGTAGCACTAGCGTTGTTAGTATCGATATTTGACAGATACAAACTTCAAAATATCATCGTAAGTGTACGCTATACCATTTATCGGTGGCACCTCAGGATAACTCTTGCTAATCAAATGATACTCACTCGAATCAAAACAGCATCATATGGTGGATCTGCTGGAGGGTTCCTTATTATTTTAAGTAATTGGGGATCGCCAAGATTTTCACACATTTTGCTAAGATACTCGTGGACAACTTTGGTACATGAACCCCTTGACTGAAGATGTTTGTAAGAAAAGCTTATGCGACTATCTATAATTGGCGACGTAAAAGTGTCTGTGTGGTTTGGAAATGTTCCCTTCAGTGGGAAGCTACTGATGACGTCTACTTGATGTCCTTTTTCGACGAGCCCCTTGACAATCGGCTCGAGTACATTGAAATGGCTCCTCCCATTGATGGGAAAAACGGCAAGAATACGGTACCCGATGTTCAAAGGAACAACCAGGGAGAAACACACGAACAAAGAGGTAATGGGATTCATGTTTGCAAAGTCTAGCACTCTCTCTCTCTCTCTCTCTCTCTCTCTCTCTCTCTCTCTCTCTCTCTCTCTCTCACATTAACTAGTCCACATATTGTAAGAATTGTAATTTTCAGGTTCGTACACTAGCAACTGTTCACACTCGCGAGACGCGATCAGATTCATACTGAACTGATGATCAAATGATTATTTGTTCACGATAAGATTTATCTCCATCAGTCTTTATCGTAGCCATGGCGAAATTATGTTATTTTGCTTGATTTAATACGAAGGCGGTGCTCTCAAGAACGCTTCCGAGCCAGGCGTAATCTTTCGGGCAACAAACCACAGAAAATTTGCGAGTTTTCAAATCCTTCAACACGTTGCCACTGTGGACCAAGCAACACTGTAAGAAAGGCCAACTTTCAATGTCGACTCTCCTTTTGGCCTCGCTGTGATCATCAGTCACTGCGCTGGTTTACACCACTAGAAGATACAGGTTTTGTCTGTTCGCGCAGATAAGCAACATGATTCGCTGTGCATACATGAGCAAAGCCGCAATAAGGTGTGCGGAAGATTGGTGGAATGACAAATTTAAGGTGAATCTCTCGCAGCATCCTGTCTAGTTATAATTGGCTTCAACTAGAGTTCAGTAGGTAAACATCCATTGAACGGACATTTTCGTCCCTAATCTCGTTTGAGTTGCACAACTTCAATAAAATGTTACGACACTGATTTCATATTGAAGCTTGGACTGTTTATGCGGAAATATTCGGTATCTGTGGCAAAAGCACCATCGCAGAAAATTACCAGTGGAAGAGAAGTAAGGACGATAATTATTATGGATTAAGGACATTGGAACAGAAGAGAATAGGAAATTTGTTTTGCAAACTTCTGACTCCCAATCAAAGACTGAATGCGCTAAAGTATGAGAAGATCTCTGTTACTGGGCTAATCACACTCCCATCAACTTGATTCACGGAGCAATATCTTGCAGCAGATTCGTCTTCTATACGTGGAACATCAAATAATAAGTATTTCGAGGATCTAAGGCTTACTTGCGGACTTCCAACGGCCCATCAAGAGCACGCACATACAACCGCGTTTCCCACAAAACTTCTCAGATTACTCCAGATTCAACAGATTCAAGATCCAAAGTCTTATCTCCCCCAGCCGCTCTTTCAAGGCAACCCTCGCATGACACTGTAATCTCAACAATAGTCCTTGCGCTTGCAAAGAATAAAAGTTCCAGCCCGGACTGAGAAATCAAACCCCTCTCGCTATTCTTCCAAACTCCAAAAAGCGGAAGAATAGTTTGCGGTATCTCCACTCGCAGCCCAGGTAAAAGTACACATACGAGCTTTCATACTCGCAAGACAGAGCCAATCATCGTATATCGCTAGAAACAGTGGGTAAAGAGCCGGCTCCGCCTACGTGCAGCGCTGCTATACAGCTTTTGCGCGATGAGCCTCGGCGCGCACTTGTAATCCAGGTCTGATGCAGCATCAGCAGCAGCTGCTCTCTTTCGCTTGGGCGCGGATCCGAGCGTTTGCGATGCGCTCGATTCGCGCGGCGCAGCAAAAGGTCGAATTTAATCCGGGCAGGGCTCGAGCGATAATGAGAAAAGTTGCCAGAGGCGGCGCGCGGCAAGCTCTCTGAATTCGCGAATCGAGCCAGAATACTCTTCGCTTTCTCTCTCCTCCCACCGATGATACC
>JAPYYZ010003509.1:0-12904 GCA_030522705.1 Eretmocerus eremicus | reverse complement strand
GAAAATCAAATATTTATAAGTTAAGCTCGCACATTACTTAATTTCAGTTCATATCCGGATTCAGACACACGCTTACTGACTTTCAGAAGCGTATTTGCTCAATCGTGCCACATCTGAATTTCAGCATGAATGTGATCTGACTTTAAGAATTTCTTTTTACAGTGTATCGTCAAATGACAGAGATTTCTTAATTTGATGTGTCTTTTTCACAATTCTCCTAAAAGTAGCTCTGGTAATATCAAATGTTCAAGCCCTCGTTCGATGTCAATTGATGATGAAATGAAATTTCGAGCATCTAAGTAGACATTCTACATGCTATAGACGTAAGCATTAAATGATGCAGTAAATAGAGGCCTGGACTTCCAATGAAAGACTCACATGGGTCGCGGGTTCGAGCCCGGGCAAGAGAAAGAAGAATAACCCCCAAGCAAATTTTCTAGGTCCAAAATGTGATGAAAATTGCGAAATAATAATCATAGCACAAGAATTAATCAATTATGAAGCAATATTTTTTCTTAATGGAAGAGCTAAGGGAGAGTTGTTATTCGAGAGACACTCTCAAAGCCTCTTCACAATTCCCTCGATTGAGTTCAAGAAACTCCAGCAGAATTGCCAAAGAAGACCGTGGGAGCTTCCCGGGAGCTTCGAAGGAGCTCGTTGGTAGCGCCGTGAGAGCTTCCGGGGGGGGGGAGCTTTAAGAGAGCCTCCCAAGAGCTTCTTCGTTAGTCTCGCGAGAACTCAATAGACCAAAAAACTTGACAATTCCCGGGGAGCTCTCCGAAAATTTTCGGAGAATTTCCGGAAACTCTTAGGAAACTCCCGGAAAATTCCCAAATCACGACCTTGCCTCCTGGGTATTACATTCTCGACAGATGATTCATTGTGTAATAATTTTGCCATCCCAATGGAAGACTTGAATGAGTCAAGATATCGAAAATTTTTTCCAGAAAATTCGAGTATCCGAATTTCGAATTCTCTGAATTCAAGAAATCAGAATATGGACAATTCCAAATAACCAATTATATGAATTTTGCTTTCTCCGAATTCGTAACTACGCTCAACTATGATCACGTCTTACTTTTTCAGGCTATCTGATTCGACGGATCCAAAAGCGTAGCAAATGTGAGAGATGCAGAGATGCTCTTGTAAAACCGATGGACACTGACACTTCACCAATCGAAGAACTAGTCAATCTCAAGTCGATAAGATGTTTGATACAGAGCAACGTCCACTTTTCCAAGATGATCAATCGTCTGGAAGGAACTTTCGCAAAGAATGCAGAACGTACTGATGCTTATGACATGACTATGAATGAAATGCTGACCGAATATAGCTTCACATTTCCGTGCCGGGTACATGCCACGGATGTTCTTGCGTACTCTATAAAATACTGTTTGTGTATGAGAATGAGGCAATCCACTCGCCATAACAACGCAAACGTTAAGAAACAAAGTACTGAAAAGAAAAAGAATTTCCAGATTGTGTAAGACACGGGTATATGTATGAATCATTCTGAAAGCCATTTCCATCGTTTTCTTGCTTTTTTCTATATTCATTATGAATGACAAAATACATCTTGTATGAAATTAATAGAATTCTAGCACCATATTCCGAATTCTGTGGAATGGAAATCATATCTCGAATTAAGCGCCTCGCAATTAATCTGCAGCATTTTAGAATCAATTATTTTTTAAGCTCTGATTATACATAGATGAAATTCAGATTGACGTTGGAAATCCTCGAATGTTTGTGAGAACGAATTGAGAAATGGTCCGTCCTTTCAACGTTGAGATTTTCTTGACATAATATTTCTCGTGTTAGGATTGATTATTAATTCTCGGAGCTTCAATTTAATGAAGATCATGCCCGATTGTAAAGAAATTTGAAATATGAGTGTCAATTTAATCATGCCGCACAGTTTGGCTCTTTGAGGCCGATAATTTCCTCAAAAAGTATCCTTGGTGATTGTAATCTGAGAGGGTATTAACATTTCAAGTACGGTAACAAGTACAAGTACAGTAACAAGTACAGTAACATTCAAAAAAATACCCCAACTCGCAGTGAAAGAAAGCTCCGAAATCTGAGGCAGACACCATACCGCCTCGCCTACCGCGAATAAGTACCTAGAGCATTGAAAATTGTATACAAACTTGTGACCCCCAAGGGGAACTTGGGATTTGGATGATGAAACAAATGGCTCTGTATTGATTGCCTGACGAATAATGTAGTTGATGTAACAGAATGATTGCTGATCACTTGCGGCAAAAAACGACTCGCGCAGGCGCGTGCAATGCTGTTGTTACCCACAACCTCACTTTGGAGCAGCTCGATGGGCTTGATGCACTAACCAGCAGCTCCAAAATTCATTGTCTGTACGATCATGATCAAACGTCACCATATAAGGTTTGTACAGGCGTCTGTTGTGACTAAACTTTTTTTTTCGTAGATCAGGTCGGATCGTTTTAGTCTGCTTCGAGCACCAACTGGATTGGGTTTCAGCAAAAAAATGATGACGCTTTTACTCTCGCATTCACTCGCTTACGCATTTACGCATAACACGGTCTCTCTGCCCGTATGCGTGAACGCATAAATGCGTGAAAATTTTCTTACTGAAACAAAATCCCAGGTCAGCTTCGTGAATAGTTACATTTGAATCAAGTGTTCAGTCGGCGCGAGCGCTCCGCCAATCACAGTGACCACTCACAACGCGGCGGCTATATTGGGTTAGGGGTGGGGTGGGCGTCATGCTTCACATTTCCAACGTTGAGTGAGCAGCCCTTCTTACAGGATCGTGGATCGGAATCTCTATGCCTAACATTGCAAGTAACGATTATGTTGAATTTCCCCATTTCTGCACGTGACATGTTGAAGGATCGAAAAAAGTCTGAGCCCCTTGAATTATAAATTAGAGAAAGATATAAGAAAAAGATACTAGTGAATGAATTAGAAAAAGATACTATTATACTGTTTCACCCCGATCACTCCGCTGGGCTCGTCAGTATGACGACGGAGGGATCTATCATAGACAACTATTGGAAGGATGATACATCGAAAATTCTGCTTACATTGGAAAAGGTGATGAACTCTTTTATGACCACGAAAAACCGTGAGCCATCTGGGTGTGTAGACCCGAAACAGACATTTATTATTAACACAGAAAGGTGGTTAGCGAGACTCTAATAGCTCAGATGGAAGGCATTTCAAGGACCCAATGCCAAAGTGAATGGATTTAGATGACTCGATTGCAGAATACTTTCCAAAATTTTACTAGTGAATTAATTCTATTGGTTTTCCCTGCCATGTGAGGGATTGAAACTGGCCCGAACCTCCATACCCCATCAATTCATTAGTAAAATTGTATCTGAACCTCGCAAATTGAATCTCGAAAAGTCATCTCTCAATATGGGTCAATCGCATTCGACAACCCGCGACTCAAGGCTGCTCATGAAACAATATACATACCGTTAACCAGGGTTACTTTGCACACACTGAGTTAGTTTGGTAACTTTTGGAAAGAGTTTCATATCAACGCATATCATGGCAGGGCGAGATTTTCCGCGATTCTAGCCTCTCGAACATCTAGCCTCTCGAAAATATCACCCATCCATATGCGTAGATATGCAACTCTTACTAAAAGTGTTCCAAAGTTTCCCCAAGTATTCGAAGTAACCCTGGTTGACGGTAGTGTTGAGAATTGAGAACTCTGTCTGAATGTCGATAATACAAGATTGGTATAGAGTAAGTATGGGCGAACCGGTGCTTGTACCGAATGTTGCCACCCCTGATATCTCTGAAACAGGTGTGTCCCTGCCTAGCACATGATTCTTTCCATGTTTGTGATGTTGAAATATGACGTTCAAAGATCATTCTCACGTTGGCAAGATTCAAGTCACAGTTTTTGAACGATTTAATGAGCTACATGTGACAATCAGTTTTTCTGAAGGAGGAAATATTGCATTCAATTTTTCCACGCCGCCTAAATCTCCCGCTATCACCCTAAAAAATCAAGTTTCACTTCGAAAAAAAAAGCAGTTGATGAAGCCAAAAGTAACAAAGTAATCGCAGAAATCCACCGAGGTCGGCAAATTTGAGCACACTCGCATCAGTCGGCAGAGTGAAATGCAATGGCCGCTGAAATGGGAGCGTCGAGTGAGTGACCACAGAGAGATAGGCTCGATGTGCACGCACTTGAATTTTACATAGCTTTTTCGATCGCGAGCACGTGCCACTCGTTACACTGAGCGATGACTGCACGCCGCGAGCCGCGAGAGCACCTATACGCGGCGCGGAGATGCGGTGCGCGATGCAACGGGGCGGCTACCTGCGCTCGGTGTCTGCCTCCTTGCATCACGTCTGAGCAAAGTAGCGATGGTCCACGAGCGAGAGCGGCAGTGACGTTGACGGTTTAACGTACGGTCTGGAGTCCGTCGACCATGCGTTCCCACGGCTTTCTTTCAGCACAACGTGCTGCCTGATGTATATATACGCGATCTCTTTGACGATACTCACCTAGATCTCTCGCTAGTTTTGCGAACTCGGGAGTCGGCTTACAGAGTGTACTGAAAATTATGCACAGCGCGTGATCCTAACTCGTTTAGTCGTCACACTTGCACGCGCTTAGGTATTATGATCGAATACCCTTTCGCTTCTGCATTAGGCACGCGTGGGCATCGCATGTACAGTGTAGCTTTTGGGGACTCGGGATTAATGCACCCAGTCGATGATGGCAGAGCACAGAAATCTTAACTGCCAACTCACCGAGAGTAAAGTGCATAGGACACAATCATCATCAACATCGTCAGCATTTGTTGATCGCGTGGGGTTATAAATAGTAATCTTGGGGTCATTGCCGAATGGAGGAGTATCAATTTTAGGTAGTGTTGCAAAAGGTACCACTTTGAAACAGTTTGTGAGCCTTTCATCTAATCATTACCTTGTGATTCGTATCTTTTACAACAAAAGTGCCTTGTATCTCGTTTAATCGAGAGTTTGCAGTCTCAATTTTTGATTGGTAAATGGACAAGTCCCATTGAATCTGCCTGCTGCGAGCTATGAGCATTTGAATTAGTGTCAGGAAGTTAATACTCGTTGGGGCTATCTTTAGAACATCCAAAGCGATCGGTCATCTTTATTTCCGTTCCCAATTTCGGGAACTCTTTCCCAATAGGGAAGAGATATTGTAGATCAGGTTGCGCATTGTCAGGCGCGTGTAAGGCACATTACGTCAGTGAAAACCAATCAGCGCACGTTTTTGAAAGTCCCAAGCGAAGCCCTTTTTGTACCTGTCGCCTGACAACACGAGTAAGAAAGTGTCATTTTTAAGATTTTCCACGAGAGTTCGCGTTATTACAGAATTTGGCAAACACCCATTGCCCCGCACCGCCAATCTGCCAACTAATCTTCATATTTTTCTTATAACATTGGCCTAGAATCGAATTTGGCATGTCAAAATGAATCCCCTTATAGGTATCCAGAACGAGAATCGAATGAGCTTTACGATTATACTACTCAAGTAGAATTTTTGTGAAGCTGATCGTACCGAGTTTTGAATACAAAGGAACGTTTTTGTGATCTTGCAAACGCAAGAATGATATTGGATCATTCAAAATCACTTCTTTCTTCATTTTTCAACCGATCAAACATAAAAATTGGCGCGTTCAGGTATATTTGAGATTTTAGATGTTACGAATTTGGTTATACTTGCAATATTCATTTCAACTCACAGCTCGTTAATGTTGAAATACTTGCAACACGTGCATGCTGACGAAATTCTTTGGCAACTTCTTTACACATTTAATTCAATGTATCCACATGCCAAACGCTAACGATTAAAATAATCGTGACGACGATGGTTCTCTCAGCGAACTATCGATTTCGTCGATATCGATGCTATCGGAAAATGTCACGCACCATTAGAGTGAGCCGATGGTTCGTTTGATGAGAATCACCCGTTCTTTCGGCAATTGCCGGATAACGCTCCCTATAATCGGAGACGAATTGCAAATTCCATTCGAATATACACGCACACGTATCGTTTAGAGCGATTAGGCACGACAGATTGATGACTCGATGTATCGATCGTTTCGTTAATTTATCACTCACTTGGATGGAGTTGGCTTCGTACAAAGTGCTTGTAAGCGTAGGCATTTGAAATTATTGAGAAGCAGATTAGAGAGGCCATTAACACCAGTAAATCAGGGAATTGATTTCCGCCCGCGCGCTGACTATCCAAATGAAATTCCGCAACTCCAATCTCTCGTTTATGAGATCATTGCGTGCTGAAAATGCTGAATAAGCAGCGAAGAACCGGGAAGAGAATTTTTTCAAACCCACTTGAGCACATCGAACTCAAGAAAAATCAAGACTGTTGCTACTTAACAGATCATGCAGGAAAAAAATTAGTCGCTATGAAGGCCGCGCACAGACCAACTTAAACTGTCGTAATGCAGACAACATTTTAGAGCCACGTAAAGCTTGAACCTCGATCGAAATTTCTCAGACCCAGTCATCTTATGACTTCTGAGGGGCTCAGTTCTTAAGGAATCATTGACATTTCATAACGGCGGAAAACAAATCTTATGCTTGGGCAGGTATTCAGAAATACGCCTCCAACTCAGAACAACTATCTCGTATCAGCGACCCGCACATCATTTCGAGCAATGATTTTTGTCCGGGCTATAAGAAATGCCAAGCGACAGAACGACGAGTACAGATCCTACGATTCTTACCAAAAACTACGTAGCTTTATGAGCACTGTATGAAGAAAATCTCAAAGTCAAATCACTAAGCTTACTGACTTTTTTACTTAAGTTTTCCGTGATCCAATTTGATATTTCTACATCATCCCCATAAGAAATTTCTGAGAAATATGAAAAATCAAATACTCTGGAGTCAGAAGAGCATTACTTACTTCCATTTCATACCCGGATTAGACAAACGCGTACACTTACTTCCCTGCGAGCATTTGCTTAGTTGTGCCACATCTGGATTTCAGCACGAGTATGATCTGATTTTAAGAATTTCTTCTTACAGTGAGATAGGGTGTCGATTTTGAAAAAAAAACTACGATGAGCCACGAGGACAAGGAGGGCCTTAAAGATCTATAATTTGACTACATAATTCGTGCACGAGTTTTACACTGAAACTCCTACAATATTATATGCACGGAGTCGTGAATAATCCTACAAAAACATTTCTCAATGAACTTCTGAGAATTTTGATACTCGTAAGTCGTAAGATTGAAAGATGCAGGACACCCTGGCTGATTCACACTGCACTCCGCATTTATCGCGAGAGATCATGCAATGAATCATGCGCAATAGGCGGATCATAGACTAACATCAACAGCCACTCATCAGACGAGCCATTGATCCTCCATTCAGCTGTTACTCTCTCAGCCACACATGCATAATTGATGCAATCGACCGTACGAAGAACTATACCCACCCCACAGCGTATATACCTACGCACGCAACCAATATCTAAAAGTAGTATAGGTAGTTATTTATGGATCATTCGCACCGGCGAAGGGATAAGCCCATACTTATGCCTGAGAGACCAGATTCTGAAGCCTTGGAGCATCGCACGGCCCAGCCTCGTATACCTCAATATGTGCCACAGGCAGAAATCAGTCGGCTACAAGATTTTGCGTTAGCAGCGGGTCAACGTTGCGCAGGCAACGCGAGAACCGGCTCTGGGCGTGCCGTGACGACATATGGTAGGGCAATACTGTTCAAACTGATTCAGTCTAGACCATGATCGAACTTTTCCCTGTCAAATTGACCTCTGTGATTTCAATTAAGTAAGGATAATTTGATCAAGGAAAACCAATTGGGTTAGGTTTCATCGAGGTTAGAGCACCGGAATCAACCAATAGTATATTACGATACAAGGGTTCTAAGGGTTTTTTTAATACACGGCGTGAAGTTGGCGCTATCCCGCACGCTGTGTAATAACGAGGCTCTTGAAACCCGCGTATCGTACACTATTTTATAGCACGTGTGTTTTTAGCCCGTCGTAATTTTTGGGCCCAGGCGGTGGCGAGAGGAGGGGGGACAACCGGGGGGTTCGGGAAGCGGTAGCCCCCAACTGGAAAATAGATAGATAATGACTCTAACACAACGTGAATCGCAATACGTAAGAGTTCACTCACGCCTTCTGCGCTTGTCCAACCACTTATGTACACAAGTTTAGGCACTGCTACGGATTATCACACGATTATAACACGATTTTTTAATTGTTATTCTCAGGTGTCTGCATGCTATAAAGACACGGAGAGATTCATGTACACAAATACTCCATCGAAAAATGCAGCGATCCATCTCCGCAGCTGATGCCAGCCGTGGCCAACCTCATGGCCCACAGCTGCGCGAACTTCTATCGTCATGTTGTCATCATTTTCGAGCACATTTCGGATTGTCAAAAGTATCCACGTCCTCCTTTCTTGATTATTTCGCGCTTTTCAAGGAATATGTGAGCGTAGCAGCGTTCAGTCGAATTAAATGTATTCACCATTCAATTTCAAGCCAATTGGGTTTTAACTTTGGTGAAAAGGAAATTATAATTTGAAGATGATTGTGAATCATAAGTAATACTCAGGGAATAAAGCTGTATTGAACTCCATAGCTAGTGCAGTTATTATTCTTCGATATTACTCCTAGCGTTGTTTAACGCTTGTATCCAAATCTCCGGATCAAATTTGAATATTTGCGCTCTTCCAGAAGCGCAGGTCGTAACACACTCACCGACGAGACCATACAGGCTCGCCCATACTCATACACCCCGGCAAGGAATAGGATTCGCTCCATCCCCGCGTCATTGGCGCGCACGTATTCTTGATTCATGATCGCCTGCGAGTGACGGATCAGCTGCATAGTAATACTCTTACCAGGATAGGCCACACCCTCCGGATCACGGATTCAGCTGGAACTTTTGGAATCGTCTTCTTCTGGCACTAAAAGATGATATCCAAAGCCGCAGAGTCAAACGCCCAACCGTTTTTGAGATGTAGCCCAAAATTTTACTATTGCTTACATAGGCCCATGTTAAAAAGTTATATCTATGCCTGCAACGCTAAGGACATGGGCTGTAACTCAAAAACGGTTGAGCGTTAGACCCTGAGGCTTTAGATGTCATCTTTTGGCACCAAAAGAAGACTATTCCCAAAGATTCAACCACATCCGTGATCCGGAGGATTTGGCCTCTCCTGGTTGGTTACATCTCTGCGTTTTTTCTCTCAAAACTATCGTGCCAGATACATCCCGATAGCTTCCATCTTATCAAACTACTCAACTCGACACATTGCTTTCCTTGATTACCACCATCCCTGGGTAGCTGTATTGGGGCACTTTCAATGGAATCGCGCACGTACTCAACCGATCGCAACGCTGGCTACTTTAGAGATAGCCCGTATATGGAAGTCATATTCGCGTGTCGTACAATACGATACAATCGGTATATAGGTCAGCGAATCACCAGCAGTTACACAGGCCACCGCGTTACCTGAAGCCGCGCCTACAAAAAGAATGCACGCAGGCTGAAAATCGTGGGCCGGCACACTCGAGAGCACATTTGGACGCTTCGGGCATTTCGCGAGCTCGATATTGCGAGTGGAAGATGAGGCAGTGTAAGCTCGCCGAGTAAATGACGCGCGTGCAGAGCTTGCGGGCCCGGCGATTCGATATCGTGGGGCTCGACGCCTACCTCTTGCACGGGCTGATCCTCGATTCGCTCGGGCACCTGTTGATCGCGAGCAATCGATCCTCGCGACACGCCCACCAGCCAATCTCGTACATCTGCGAGGCAGTCGATATTCCAGTAGTAGCTTCGAGGCAATTCGGCAAGTATCATTGCAGCTCTTGCCGAACAGCGCATTCTATTATCGCGCAGCTATGGCAATCTTCTCGTTATACGTGACCGTGCGGTTCCTCATGGGTGCACTTTGCTTATTCGGGATTCATAAGCACGAGTGATTGATCGTTCGACGGTGCAATGAGAATGAGGTTAGGTCGCAGTTAATGAGAATATAATCCGTTGTCAGCTATAATGTGGTGAATTTTACCTAGATCTGTGGCCGCAAAATTTATGTTTTCCGAGGAAATTGATTGTTGCAATTGTGACTACGGAAATTCCCCGAGCCCACTATCCCACTCGCAGGAGATAGCCCACAGGCTATCTCCTGCGTCTACTTTAAGGACAAAAATGTCCTAAGGACGTACTTCTCCAGTCTTAGTTACTGGATACGAGCCAATGGATTACGGAGCGTTTTGGCACCTACGCTCCCGCGCTAGCTTTTGGTCAGCGCTAGATTTCCGCGTTCGATACTCCTGCTACCATCTGCGCCTCACAAGGCCGCTTTCAGCTCGCCTGGTCTTACTTCACGGACTTCGGCAGTCATCGGACCCTCTGCAGGACGTGCCCGGCTCGTGCTGAGCAGATTCACACTCACCGAGCTGTCCGGTCATGGTCGCTGCCTCCGATACCCTCGACCTCGGATGAATCGGCTTACATCCGGGTCCGACGAACGTCCGGACGACCCTCGTAGGCTTACGCCTCGATTGCGAGCGCCGGAAACCTCTGCCTGTCAGAGACCAACCCAATTGTGGGCAACGATCTTCAAAGAGATAGGGGCTAACTGCCACACCCCTGACTCTCAGTGTCAGACGAAAATCGTCTACCTAGACTGGTAGCGGTGCGAGGCGTTCCAGCGTTTTGATGTAGAGTTCGTGGTAACTCCCTATTAGCCTACGAGATCACTTGGTTTCACGGACTTCCCCACTTGGAAAACCCACTACTCACGACTCCCGGGACGAGAACCCGGACCACAAGGCACTTGGCCACCTAGATGAGAGCACTCGGGAGAGAACCGCCCGTAATAGCGCAAACATTTGGCTACCTCAAGAGTGAAAATGCCAAAATATGGACATTGGTTGTGACTAGTACTTTGTCCAAGTTTGACGTACCGTAAGCCGGCACTGCTTTAATTCACTCGCATTTTACCCATACTGTTAAATGAATTTGCTTTACAACGTTCTAGCGTGATTAATTCTAGAATTCTATGCTTATTGGTTTTGTAGTCTCTTGTGTACCAGAGGAGTCAAAGTAGGTCCCCGATTGTATAACCGTAAGATCATTTCCATCAGACATCCGTAATAGATGCTTCTGAAATCATCAATACTCTCTTCCTCCGCGTTGATATTTTCAGAATTCATTCATTTATATCTACCATCTCTATTTACAGTCTCTCAAAACTCGCATGCACGCACGCAATAGCATTCAACGTGAGTAGTTGAACTTGCATAGTTTTCCCAAATCAAACCGCACACTTCTCCGTTCTGCGCAAGAAGGTTTCATTCTCAGACTTGATTCCGCTAAATACGAGCTCTGGGGTATCATGAATCGATCGAGCGTATAAAACGAAGGCTGTTACTTTGCTCCGAGTCGACCATCCGACTAAAATTACTTGCAATTTCAATTAGGCTCATATTGCAGGATGATGAGCTCGCGCTCGGTAGCCAACTTGCGCAAAATTTGAAACTTCACGCGCGTCGTGCATGAGTTTTGCAACGCACCGTGGCATCAAAACGGCGCGGGATCGATCAAAAATTACAGAGCTGAGCTCCAACCGTATTTTGCGTTGCGCCGGTCGAACGCTGTACAGCGCACATTATGCCCGGCTCGTCCATCATATGTATGACGGTGTATTAGAAGATTGAGCTTGCCGAGATTAGCGCTGCAAGGTTATATAGTAACCCACGATTTGGCTGGAACGCACTGCTAGGCTTTCAAGAATTATGCGTGCAGAAGAAGTAAGGTCGTCCATCAAATATTCCAAGGAATCAATGGAATACATCGATAATCTCTTCTGCATGATAGATTCCATGGGTACTGATCACAATCACGATTCGCGCTCTTGCGCAAAATTTTACGAGGCCTCTGGAAGAATTTGCTAGTGTATTGTGTGGAAAAGGGCATGTAAACTTATCAAAATAGTTGAGAGGACATTAGCGCGGTGACACATTGACAATGGGAAAGCATTACTACTCGTCTGTTCCGTTTCCATAGCAAATTTAATTCCTTCGTATGATGCCTCAAAAGCTTTGGATTTTTGGTGCGAGTTTCTCTCTGTCACAATTGATCATATGTAAGATTGTATCGTTGGAGATAGGCGATAAGATATGGCCCTGTTGAAAATGAATTCTTGGGACCTCGTGGGACCTCATGGGACCAAAGTTTAGGACATCCTAGGATTCCACGGCGACAGCTCTCAATGGGATCTCTTGAATTATTTTTCATCAGAGATACGATGTATCCGCTACGACCGATTACGTAGAATTTCTGTAAAGCGTGATAAGAACTCAGCGTACAGGCCGAAATGTACTCTCTCAAATAGGAAGGCAACGTTAACTTATTTCAGGATAATCAGAAATCACATGCTTCTTACGATTCACTGTCAAAACTGATATGAGCCGTGATTGCTTAAGGCGTGCCCCACCCTGCACGAGCACCACGATAATGAATGTACGAAAACTACTTTCGCTATATTCCCCTGTGCATCGAGATCGGCGCTGACTCCGTTCATTAGCATAACGCGCGACGCCACTAATGCAAAACTTGCGCAAGCTCAGGCGCGCGAAATTCAAAAATTTAAAACGCCTGGCTCTCAAAATCTCCTAAGCCCGGCGGGTACTGTTAGCAACTGCCTATGATGCGATAAGCCCGAAAGTACATATATAGGTTCTATCGAAACGGGCTTACTCGGTTGCTCAGCCGCGCGATAGCCATACTTTACGTTCGCTCGCTCATGCGGCGAAAGTTGAAAAGCTCTCGGCACAGGTTGACGAGTCTACTACAGCGGCTACCTACAGCAGCATTCATCCCGCGCAAATATCTACAATTCTCACTC
>JAPYYZ010003508.1:0-11536 GCA_030522705.1 Eretmocerus eremicus | reverse complement strand
GCCATCCGCCGACTATCCGCCGCCATCCGCCAACTATCCGCCGCTACCCGCAGACTATCCGTGGCCATCCGTGGTCATTCTTCGCCGTCCGCCGCTCTCAGCGGACGGCGAAGGATAGTTGCGGATAGTTGGCGGATGGCGGCGGATAGTGGCGGATAGTCGGCGGACGGCGAGGAATAACTGCGGATAGTGCGCGGATATTTCAGTGAGAAGCCCCTCGATTCATCCGCTTTCGGCAGGCAGGCATTTTTGATCCGAAAATCATATGAAACGGTTGCCTTGCCATGCAATGTTTTGTGAGTCTCATTATGGGACTCGACTAGGTTGAAACAAAACTGGACGTTATCTTCGGAGATATCCACTGAATTATGTTCCGATCGGACATCATACACGAAGTCGTAATCGCTTATGTGGAACGTTGGAGCGATTCTATTTTCATCTTGATAAACTTCAGTCACGAGAAAATTATTACATTTATAAATAGCATTTTCAGCATTGCTATTGCAATTACTCGTGAGTAGAAGCATACCGGCTTTGCCCAAGTTGTACACTCCTAGCAGCGTACCATTTCTGTTTGACGTAATCGTTCTATTTAGTACCAACTCCCTCCTGCCGTCATATTGATAACATAGAATATTCTTTGATGCATCAAGATCTCGATCAAGCTCCATACAAATTCCAAATATGTTGTGAGCGCCCGAGGTTGGCATGTAATCTAATTTAGCCTTTGGAAGGCTCCTGAGCTGCGTTTCTTTGCCATCTGAGCTGACGTATACCAGTTTGTAAATAGCATTATTGTCAAGTGCTAAGACCAAAAAGTTGTGAGTTCCTTTGATATCCACGACAGGGGTGGCCGAGAGGTAAGTCAAGTCGGTTGAATAGGGAATCGGAATTCCCTTCTGCCTCCCAGTCCAATCATAAGTTATTTTACAAGTAAGGCCACCGCATCTATAATCATCTGCTGTGATGGTATCAATGGTCTCTTTGCCTATCATTACGTTTCCGGGCATATACATCTTTTCAGAACTCCCCGAAAATCTCAAAATTTTCAGGTCACATTTATCGTCATCAACCATCTTAGCTATGTAGATTTCAGTATATTCTTGGATACCGTAGTCTGCTGACCATCTCAAGACGAAGTTTTGATCGTCTATATGCATGATACTGGTGAATTCTTTCAATGGGTGTCGATAGTATTTTGATTTATCTCGCTCTCCTTCCCTCAATAATCTCATTTTGCATG
Source organism: Eretmocerus eremicus (assembly GCA_030522705.1). Classification (NCBI taxonomy): domain Eukaryota; kingdom Metazoa; phylum Arthropoda; class Insecta; order Hymenoptera; family Aphelinidae; genus Eretmocerus; species Eretmocerus eremicus. The sequence continues at coordinate 10,293 of JAPYYZ010003508.1, read as the reverse complement.
ATGTTGAACGTAAATCGGTGTCTTCGGCAAATAAGCGATCGAGGCTTACTTCGCAATCGAGATGCGGCTTGGAAGCGCGTGATTCGGGGATCGTCTTACAAATTGCGGATAATAACAATTTCCCGTTCACAAGTTTTGGATCGATAAGGACAATTGATCCGTTCTTCAATTCGATCCCTTTCAACAAATCAGAAGATTTGGAGTTTTTGTCTTCACCCAACTTTCCGAGTATCTCCCAAAAATCGAAAGCTTCGGTTGGGGCTATCACTGAGTATGAACTCAGAACAACTGCTACTACGAGACATCGCTGGATCGACTGCATCATTGCTCCAATCGATTTCGGGGCACAATTTGCCTCAATATCTACGGGAGAAGATAAAATTGCTCATTACTTCATCGATCAACAGTTGCAAAAATATCGATCTTGAACGAAGAGTAGTTGTGAACCCGATTAAGCGAGAATCGTTGATGGAGTGCATATACACACTTCAAATTCGAACGATCGTTGGACTCATGGATTCTTGCTTACAAATACAAAATGCATATGGACCCATCTATTGATTCCTGGTGATATGAACTATTTCGCACAGAAATACTTTACAAACTATTCAAGAACGACAGGGAGACAATAATTCTTAAGATACTTGAAAAAGACGATGGGGTTATTAAAAAATTATAGTAGAAATATACGAATCATAGGAAAAAACAGAAACTAATGTAAGAACATACCGACGCTGAAGAATTAAAAAGCTCTAAAAAACTTTATCTCGGAAAGTTTGCGTAAAAGAGCCCATACTTGGACAGTTGAATCGACTAACCTGCTGATACGAGAGTACTTCGACTTGGAAGCTCTTGAATCTCAAGGGAAAGAAAAAGCTCTACATTACCGACATTCATAGCACACTGATTTAAAAGAAAACAACACAATATTCTGAAAAAGTAACTCCAGTCCGAACTGCGTATTGCCAGAATACACCACTGTGTCAAATTTTGGAGTGATACACGGAGATCTCATGGAGTAATTTGAAGGTTCCATTTCATTTCATAGTTCTACGGTACAATTAAAAGATGTTTGCACTATATTGAGATCAAATTGATTAGTTCAAATTACTCCATAAGATTCCCACGGATCAATATTTTACACAGTGGTACATTCTGACAATAGGCAGTTTGGATTGTTTTTATTTTTTTGAAATATTGTTGCGTTTTATTTTAAATCGATTTAGGATGAATGGCGGGAAGGTAGAGTTTCTACACGATCTATTCCTAGGAATCTTTTTCTTCCGATTCGAGTGTCAGGCACGGTAGTAAGTCCACCTGCCAAGGGATAAACCTATGACCGGTCGTGCTCTACTTTCGTAATTTTATTCACAATCTCAGACTGATTTGCGATTTCGCGTCGTGATCTGAGGCGTGATACTCAACATCGTATCCACTCAAGACTACCAGTTTGTGTGATAGGGTTTGGGCCGGCTCGTATATTGGCTCACGCAATTTGCCGCAAATCGTTGATATGACCTTGTCATTATCTTTATTTTGAAACGCAGTGCATCAAACGGTAAGAAATATACGAATGACAGGTAAATTTAAGGTAGTACTTACATGGATGAAGCTCCTCTAAAATAGTCCGCCCTGCGTTTGAGTCTTGCTTCGTTCAGTGTTATTTTACAATGAAGTTCGTTGTCGATATGGCTTATATATAGGTGAGCGGACTCTGTTATTTGGGAATCATACAATAGAATTCACGCAATGTCAACATAGTTTCACGTCATCGGGTAATACGAGGAATAATTTCGAGCATATAGGAAACCAAGTTCTGGATTCGCTGACTGAAAACCATATCATGAGTCACGAATCGAGTAAAAATATGCCACGCAAGAATCAGAGAACAGACAATATCTCCATTCACAAAGTTTTATAGATATCCGGCACCTACGTCTTTTCTTCTTTCATATAATTAGAACGAGAAGTGGAAGTTCAATTATGAAAAATCTATGGATTGTGAATAGATCTTTTGAGCCAATAAATCTCGTTATCTCTGAAAGATAATTTATGATTTCTCTGAATTGATGACGATGTATGTGATAGACTTTACTCTGTATAGCAGAATGGATTCCCATTATCAGGGCCAATACCATCAACTCGTTCAAAAATTGAAATTTAATCAGAATCCTGTCGAATGTGACAACGTTAAAAATAGAATCTTTCGGAATCTCCTAAGATGAGATATATCCGTCATAATCATTTGATAAAAGTATTAGCTGCTAGGGAAATGTAGGCCCGAAAATTTGTCTACATCAGAATTTTTGTGGAAAAGGACCAATTCTTTGATTGAAAACAAAGACTATGGAACTGAGCCAGTGCTACCTCATGATGACGAGTTAAAAATACAACAATGAGTCCAATAATATATTTAGATTTGTCAAAATGAACCCGGGTGATAAGACTCGTGAAAACAAAAAAGGATGCGACGTATTAGGATGATGCAATACAAATTGATCATTGCCTTTTTCCTCTCGCACTTGGAAACAAACAAAGCAGACAGGCCGGGTGTTTTCGATGGCGATAACTCAACCTTCACCTGCTCGCAAATATTTGATCAGCAGTTGAATAACTGCTAGATATGGATGATATGGCAATCTAAGTCGTTGAGTTTTTCGATCGACTGTCAGACGCAAGACTCACGTTTCGTAAGTTGCTGAGACCGTGTAACAAAACATCGAGACAAAACATTCCATACCAAATGCGACCCTACGGTGAGGAAAACCCAAAAATCTGCCTCAATTTTATCTCAAACCATGCATGATATAACCGAAGTACTCAATTTTGGGAATATCTGCGTATCATAGCTTCCTCCTGTACTGGCTCAATTCCTCGTACAATGTTGAAATAAATAAATCAAATAAATAGTGTTCGGAGCGACATTTTCAGAATTGGACCATTCGAACATGGATAATTTTGGCCTTGAGCTTATTTTAGAGTACTCTGAAATTATCATAGTCGACTCGACTTATTTTATCCGAGAGATTGCCAATCGGCACAATCAAATTTGATATGATCTTGGCGAAAGACTTGTTCAGCGAAGGTTTCGGACTCAAATCCGAAACTTTATCATAGGCAAAAGACAACGTGCAAGATACGTTGTCTTGTAAATTCCGTGTTACGCGGTTATTTCTTGATGAAATAAGATTATCCGATGAATATCTAAGACCGCATGCCCGAACCTCAGAATCATCCGTTCTGATATTCAAACATCGATTCTCACATATGAAAGATGTACATTTCCACAAATTAGACGTGTACAAAACTACAAACTAAAATTGTACAAATTCCACATATGAAATGGTACTTTGAAATCTACAATTCATTATGCCCAGCGACTATTTTTACGTGAAGAATTCTCAGATCCTCAAATTGTGGTGTACTACAGTTGTACACCACAGATTCATGTGCGGGCGGATTCCACATATTCGGATTAAAAGTGTTGGGTCACAGATGTAAATAAGATGATTTATTAAAATCTCACGTTTCTTTTACTAGCACATCTTTCTTAGACTAATTATTTGGTTCGGAGCGATTGCCGGGAAACTCTTCAATAATTCTGACGTGATTGAAGTATCAGCTCATTCTGATATCCACATCCTCAATTCCGTACATACTCGATTTCACGTGAGCTCGATGTATCCATTGTGTGAACCAAAGTTCACATGCGCGATAACTTCTTTCACTCTAATTTATGCGCCATGTATGATATTGATGGCTCCTCCTGCTTCAAAATTGATCAAGAAACCAGTTCTTCAATTTTTTTTATCGCATTCTTGCTTATCGAAAATGCCGCTATTGGCTTCTTCATTAAAACGATTTCTTATCCAGCTGATAGATATGGATAGACTAGAGGATCTGAGATCTTCAAAATAAACGTTGAACGCTTTTCATCATTTTGGGCTTTGCATAATAATCGCACTAGGAAACATTTTTAATTACCTTCAAATCACTGACAAGGAGAGGGCTCAACCTCCGGGAACCCAATCTTGCTGAAAATTTTTTACAAGCTCTTTGAACCAAAAAAAGATACTCGCATTCTTTTGTTTAGTCAAATGGGGCTCCCATCCAAAGATACAGGGAGGAACCGACCTCCTATAATGAAATGTAATCGACTCTCTAATAATCTGGGGTTGTCGGAAGGTCAAGTACTTTGATTAATCAGGGGTGTTTCAAAGAAACTACCGAATGATCAGTGATCGTTCGATGAAGATTGCAAATGGCGAAGGGCCGCATTGAATTTGAATGCCCAAGGACCATCCGCAATGACGAATTGGAAATAGCCAGAGACTATTCGTTCAATGACTCTATTGCAGGATATTCGTAGAATATTGTAGAACAGCTTTATTGGTTTTTCCTGCAAGCTTGCTTGTTCACTTCAAAGAAGCTAAAAAGTTGAAGCAGTTGAAGAAGCTTGCAGGAAAGACCAATGATGCCATTCTACAACAGCCAGAAACATTTTCCAATGATCTTTTTTCTTTATTTATCCAATCCCAACACCAACTTTGCGGTGATTCTGTTTTGTCACTTTTGTTTTGTTGTCATGGTAATGTTACTTCAATTTAGCTTTTTTCCGCACGGACTACTCGAGATTCTTCTAGTCTTACGGACTAGTCTTTTGTAAACGGATTCAAAAATGAATATCTCGTGAGTGTCAATAATACTTTCTCCTTTACATTCCCCGTTGAAGAGTTGTATTCATAAATATACTTGCAATGCTGAAGTTTTTGCTTGTATCTTTGAGATGGAGGCTCATTCGACTAAGCTAAAGGTACGTGTATCTTTTTTTGGTTTGAAGAATGTGTAAAAAAAATTGTGCGTCCGGCAAACGCGCGATAGGTGACGGAGTCATCAAATCCAAACCATGTCCCATTTCTTAAATCGTAATTGATTGCCTTCTATATATGAGTCCACAAAATGGATGAAATTTCTACATGCGTCGCTCAAGTATTGCGTACCATCAACGGGGTTTACTTTGTAACACTTTTCAATTCTCTCGTCTTTTTTTTCCCCTGTAGCTAGCCATCACTCCGATAAAACCTGTCTTTATCTATACTATTCGAAAGCTTGAAACTTCAGCTTCCAACTGGCACTAAACAGACCTCGATTGGATGGTTTGACTCAGAGTTAAGAGTATTCGAAGGAGTGTTTCAAAGTGACACCACTTTTGGTAGAACTTTGGAGCGGGAGGAGTAATACCTCAGATAATTGCTATTTTATTCGTATGCATCATCATAGAACCTTTGATTAGTTACCAACTGATAGTTTAGAGTCGAAGCTTTCTACTGACTTTCGTACAGTACCGTTTGATGATTCTACGTCTTACAATTGACGTTTGGCTTCTTCAACAAATTGGATGTCTTTGCAGACCATGTGCCATGCATTTCGAGGGATAACGTGTCGGTAATACTTTTTTCATCTTAAAATTGGGATAACTTCACTCCCAGATCTTCTACGAGACAGTTTTCTTGCGCTCGAGGTAATGAATCTTTGAAAGGTTGATGGAAAAGCTTTTGAATTTTAGAGCGGGTGGTTTTAATTGCTACCAACGTTTCGCCTATCCAAAATATACAGGCCTCTTCAGGGCAAGTATAATCGAGTCACATAATTAACGGTAAAGTTTTTATGTATCTATTAGACACAAGTCAACACTGCACATCACGCACTGGAATAAAGAAGAAAAGATCAGAGAAATAGTGTGAGAACCGAGAATAAGACAAATATTATCAGAATATATACTTCTGCGAGTCAAGGTACAGACGGCGACAAAGTGTCTGCCTGTGACGGGCTATTGCGACAACTGCGTGTATTTGACGGAAGAGCGTGTGAGTTAGACATGTATGTGAGGGAAAATCGAAACACCGCAAAGCTCAGAATAGCGGTTCAGGTGTCTTTCTCTGATCTCTCTCTAATTTTATCGACAAACAATTCATATGCATTCTTCAGAAACATAGTATCTTGAACTCTGTTAAGTGTATTGCTATGATAGTGAATGCAAATCATCTCTAGGAACTCTCTACTTTTTTATTATACTCTATCTAGAACTTTAACATTTTGGAAGTCAATATTGTGGTTGTGTTCTTTTCGCGACTCAAGCTGCTCCGTTCCTGTTTGCAATTTTTTTTTTTCTTCATCAAGGCATTCTTAACCTTTTTTTGGGATTATTTTGCGGGACCTACAGTTTTAGGTGGGTTCCGAACCACCGAAACCACCGAAAAAGGCACTTATAAAAATTCACATCGGTGCTGGCCGAGACTCGAACCCTGGCCTTCTGCGTTGAAGGCGAGGACCTTATCCACTAGGCTGCGGTGGCTTCAAATTTGCAAATTTATTTGATGCCAGTATTGAAGAGGCTTTTTTCAATTCTGTAGTTTTAGATGCGACATACTTGGAGAGGAGGATTATTTCATACATCCTACGAAATGTAATTGCACCGTGTTATCTCAAACGACTCGTAGCTGTTAGCTGATGAGAGTACCGACTTCAATCCATCAAAAGTATTATGCCTTGTTGCTCAATATTTTTGTCGCCGTCAGGATCGCATAAGCAAAAGCTTACTAGAATTGATACCTCTGTATGACGACGGTAAAGAGACTGGCAAGACTCTGACACTATGTCATCAAAAATTGTCAAAGTCCTTGAAATAAATGGCATACCTTTCCCAAACATGGAAGGTACGGTCCTGATGGAGCTTCTGTTCAGCGAGGTATCCACAGTTCTGTAGTCAGGTTTCTTCAGAAGAAAAACCCTGTCACTAAAGAGGTGGATTGCTCCTGTCATGCGCAACATTCATGTGCTCGTCATGCTAGAATAGTGCTACCTACCACTGTACAGAAGATTCCTAATGTGATACATAGATATTTCTCATTCAGTGACAAAAGAAAGAAGAAGTTCCGGATTGTCAAGCAGAGAATAATTGAAGAATTCCTAACGATCAAAAGCATTTTCGCGACAAGATGGTTCGAATGAGTGCCTGTACCGAATATTTTATCTGTGATCTTGCCTCACAACTTTCTTCTCAGGTGAGTTGGTCGGGGGCCCAAAGAATTTGGAAGCACGAGATGCTCTTCAGTACCTCACTTTGCCACTGAACAAGGCATTACATGCTTTCGTGATAACAATATTCGCCGATACTCAAGCGGTGCAAAAAAAACTACAATCAGTCAGCCCTGTAGTCACGCCTCACGGTAATATTGTATTCGATCTTCATGACAGTCTCTTGAAAAAATTCATGGATGTTTATCATGTGGATAGAATTGGCCCAGAAAACGTGAATCCTCATGACAGGAAGCATTGGGTCCAGGATCTTTCTACAACTTTGGATGTTGATATGGCTAGGCTAGTTCGAAATTTCCCTCAAGTGGATCAGGAATCTTATTTCAAAACTTGTAGCGATTTCTTTGTGGGACCCTGCGCACAAAGAACGATTCGACTCCAAGAATGATGTTTAGTCAAGATGAGGAGTCTCCACCCCAAAAATGCCCTTGATTCAAACTTTTATGGAAGAAATCCAGATTTGGACTTTTCAGCTCGAAAAATCCCAGCTCTTAATGAAAAATGATAATGATTTCCTCAAATTGGTTAATCTTGAAAGGGAGGAGCTAGTCCAATTCGAATTACCCAAGGATGTAACGCAAGAAATGGAGCTCAATATTTTCTGGTATAAAATGTCGCGATGTATCGACGAGTCGGGAAACTTTCTATTTGCAAACCTCGGAAAATTTTTACTGCGATACCTTTGTTACCCTAACTAAAACGCCCCTCCCGGACGAGTTTTTAGTACTTGGCGCTGGCAAGTATCACGTCTTCGCGGGAGTATGGATTTTGAGATCATCAGAGCTATCCTTCTGACAAGGCAGTATGTGATGGATCTAGGTGGCTTGGAAAATTTGGAGGTCACAAATGAGATCTTTCTTATACGTACTTCTTATTCAAGAGTGATTTTGATATCACATAAGCTCGAGATACTCATATAAATTTCAAATTGAACTTCTCCGAAACAGGAATCGTTTTGATGTCCTATCTCAATGCGGCGATGTCCCATTGGATCTTATTCATTTTGGACATGGGTTCTCAGACAATCGCGGTTCTTGATTTTACTTCCGAAAAGAGAAGATCGTCTGTACGTCACCGAAAAAAAGAGGGTCATAAATCTTTTGATGAAGTACATCAACAAATGTAAGAGAAGGAGAATAGAAAACGCTTCAACGCGAAGAGATTCATGGTCTGTTGTACGATTTTTAGTGGATCGCCCTTTCCAAGTAGATAGCCACAGCTGTGGTCTCTTCACCATCTATGAGTCAGATACGCTGGCAAAAAACCAGAAATTAGACAAGAATTCCAAGCCGCACATATTGCGAAAGGATTTGGCTCAACTCTTACTTGTCAAATCAGAGAACATGGCTCAGCATTGTCTTTATTGTTACGGAGATAATGAGAACGACCCTACATCAAATTGCTGTGCATGTCACCGATACTATCATATCTCCTGTTTGTCGAGAGAAGTTCAGTGAGATTCCATAGGATTATGTTGGAACTGCTCAGTCTACATCAGAGAACGTGGAGTCATGGCGACTGAGGCAAGATAAAGAGATCCAAATGTCAAGAATATTAATTTCACATGGAATATGATTCTTGGGTCTTACATCCTTCATTGTTCCGCATTGTTATTGAATACTGTGGAGCAGGCTATGAAAAATTGTAAACAATTTGCCAAAAAATGATAATCTACATGATCTTGTGTCGTGTGACAAAGAGATTGTAGGTTTCATTTTCCATCAGGCGAAAGTTTGATGGAGTTGTATTCATATATTTTGATGTTATAAAGAGCTTGATAGAATCATCATTGTCTGGTATTGATCGATAAATAATCGACGACTCTGAAACTCTGGCTAAAATGCCATTGGATGAGAAGAAGGTGAAAGATATCATGACAAACATTTTGGCCCCAGCAAATACGAGACGCTTGACTATACAGATGTCGATCGATGGGTACCACTTGATCATAGACGAATCAACGGATATCACGGATTTCGGATGTATCGGAATAACCAGCCGATTTCCAGACAGAGAACGAGGAATGATCTGTAGCTCTCTCTGGGACGCTATTCCCGCTCATCCCGGAGATGAAATTTTGAAAGTTGATTCGGATTATATGTTCGAAATACTGATACAGAATATCTTGAAAGCAGGATTGCAGCTTGAAGACTTCTTTACCATCACAACCGATACCTGCAGTGCAATGGCGGGTGTAAATAACTCGCTAGCAACTAGAGTCAAGGTTGTACGTCCTCTTATCAAAATAGTGAAATGCGATTGCCACTCTGAGCATTTAGTAGCAAAACATGCTTTCAGAGAGGGTGTAATTATACCTCAAGAAGCCTATGAACTAATAACCAAAGTACATTTCTATATAAACTTTAGCCGGCGAGTTTATAGGTGGAAAGTCTTGCAGGACAATTCGGATATAGAAAACTTGAAGGCAAAGAGACACTTCGATATCAGGTTTTTATCACTGGAAAGGTGCATGACTTTCATTTCGCGACGCGCTGATGCACTAGAAATGTACTTCGACGAAGCTTGCGAAAAAAAGAAGAGGCAACGAGCAACTCCGAATCCCGATCCAAATGCCGATCCAAATGCTGAATCTGAAGAAGAGGAAGGAGATTGTGATTTCATCTTGGAGCAGTTGAGGAGCTCGCGCGTGAGAGCTTATCTTCTTTTCATGAAGACTATGCTCTCACAACTAGTTTAATTCAATAAACTGATGCAGAGCGAATCGGTCATCATTACCGAAGGGCAGAGTAAAATTTGTTCGATGTACAAAGACTTTCTAAGAATGTACATGAAACCACAGTACATTGACAATACGAGGGTAAATGATATAGATCCCAAGGATGAGGCGAATTTTCTAGAATTGACACAGATTTATGTGGGGGAGCTAACTCTGGAAGAAATGTATAGACGCCGGGACGTTTGGAACAAGAAACTCCTAGATACGTTTCTAGAGGGATGTCTCATATGTTTAGTCGAAATTGCCTCTCATATGAAAGAGAGATTCAATCTCTTAGACGTGAGATCGACATTTCACAAGGATAATTTATCCGAACTCCTCATACTCGGAGCTACTCCAAAATACTTGGGAATAGTATGTATCCGATGTACTCATGCTTTCTGATTGGTTTTATGAGTGGACAAGGTCTCAGATTGCGGGAAGACTGGCTAATCGCCGAAAAAACCTCAAAATTCGGA
>JAPYYZ010003506.1:0-11537 GCA_030522705.1 Eretmocerus eremicus | reverse complement strand
CAAGCATTTTTAGGCTTTTTAGAAGCTGATAACTGATTCCAAAATTCAATAATGAGTCTCAGAATTGAAACAAGTAAAAGACGAATAAAAAGAAGAAAAGATGACTGACTGGAACACTTGTTACCACAGAACAGTAAATTCAAGTCAACCAAAACTTTCTTGTAATACAACAATAAAAGATGCAATATAGGGACCTGAATTTATTCAGAAACATTGCTTCATTAAATCATGGTTGTTTACTGGTCTCAGGTTTGTATGAGATGAGAATGATCATTTCTTAGTGCCTGAGTTTTCAAATAGGCTTTTTGGATTCTATGATTGTTGACTAGGGAATATCCAAGACGCGGGTTCAATGCATGCTCATTTTGAGGAGAAAGTCTTAATCTTTAACTTGCTTCATCATTGGTACTCCAACATTGCTTTGATTGAAAGTTACAGGTAAATAGCTAAAAATTTCTGGTCTGTATAATTCATCTGAAGTGGTGAGCATAAGCTCCAATCCATGTGGCTTATCACCCGACAAACCAAAACTGTCCCAGTATGAATCAACAAATATTAGGGCATTTGATTGAAAATTCCAATTTCTCCACCCACACATGGAAAGCAGGGTAGACAATATTTATTTCTTGGGCCATCTCAAGAGGCCAGAGTAGGCATTACAGATTTTGAATCGATCTGAGATGCAGTGAAATAAATCATTCTAAAACATTTAATCTTTTCAGATAACTTGACAAGCTGGTGAAAGAAATTTGAGTATTTACCAAACATCTTTGTCATCTGCTTTCTGTTTCAAGAAAACAGTCAAACTTTTTAGAGATAGGGAATTTCAACGAGATGATTCTTCCAAATGAATAATGGGGATGGATCGAGTCCTAATACTTTACATAATCAAAATATTTTCTTGGGAGGCTGATTATAGGGAAGAATGACCTTGTAAGATACAATCCCCAAAAGGAATTCAAGATGCAATAAATGTCAATTGAATCCAAAAATCGTTTTTAAAAAATATCAGGACAATACTGAATCATTAATTATCCTCAAGTCTATGAATAAAGAAGACATTATTCAAATCAGATGTTCAAAGAAAAGGGAATCGTGAGATCAAAATGAGCGCAGGAAAGAATTTCAAGACATTTGTTGGTTATGAAAAACTCATCACGTATGGCTATCAAAATCTAATTCAATATGTTCAATTTCTGATGAACCTTGATGAAACGATGGTCAATATCGTATTACTTGACATTTAGCCATAATTTTGGGAATCACTTTTGCGCATTTAAGTGACAAAATTGAAAAATGAGGTGTGAGACAAGTACTGTTGAATGCCGACGTGTATACTTACTGCCTCCGTATTCCCAAAAAGGGACGCTTCCATCCTTTTGAGCTAAATAGGGCGGCTTGAAGGAATATTTATACTCGAATTTCCGATGGGGTTGATCGGTTAAAACGTCAAAAACACACTGTAAAACGAAAATCAAACAAGTTAGCCACCTCACTTCTGCCGCCATCTTCGGTATACACATATTTGCTACGTGGTGAGGTGGAAGTTACATTGCGACTGAACGTGGGTGCCGGGCCGGGCGAGTTTAGTGCGGTTGCTCACGTGTGCAATTGTATCTTCTTACGTGGATGTTTCGAACGTTGAAATCGTCAAATTAACGATCGAGGAGGTTTTCCAATGGCTAATTATGGAGCAGGAGAGATTGCGGCGTGCTCTGTACAGCCCAATGATAAACGCTACATTTTTTTTCGGCTTTTTTTTCGAATTCACAATCAGTAAATGACAGAAAGATATGTGCCTATTATTTGTGCGGTTTGATGCGGTCAATCATCTAACTTTAGCCTGAGCTCATAAGCATATAGATGACGAAGTAGATTCATTTTACCGAAAAATTCATTTTGTTGCATGATGACCGATTAATTGGATTACCATATTAGGCTGTCAATCAAAGTAGCTCATGAATCGAGTTTCTGTTCGATTCTGTCATCATCAATATTTTCTCTATATAGTGCGAAAGCAAGAGTTCTGTTTTCTTCTTATCCTGGACAGTGTGCGACAAATACATTTTCGTTGACTCGATTGAACTGTGTTTTCGGAGCGCCGCGCCGAGTTGGTCCGAGCTGTCTGCTCTAGCAGAAGCCAGAATACCATCTGTATATAGCTCGTCTTGTGTTGATGCAACTTACTTACGGATGCTTACGGAGCATTTGCTTGCACCTGCACCGATTACACCTATTGCAGTTGCAAATCGCATCGCAAAGCCCTTACTAGTGACTCGTTTTCTTATTTATCTTATTTATTCGGTTTGGAATCTTCGAAAAGGAATGTGCGGTGCTCCAAACGCTGCAACTGCAAGAGTGCAAGGTACCGCAAGCTACGACAAAGGGGCGGTGAGGATTGTCGAGGATAATGCAGTATTCAAGTGACTGAGCCCAGAAAAAAAGAGCAATTCTCATAATGGCACCTCCACCTGTCGTAACCGGGATATCTCCAAAGGAAGGCCCACCTGGAACCCGTATAACCATCCGCGGCGAATTCCTCGGCACCAGAGCTGAAGACCTCATAGGTTAGTTCATACTGTGCCGAGTCATAATCGTTTTACCAGCTTTGATAAATCTCCGTATGTATTTGGGTTCTGCGGACTAATAATCTTTCTACATAACGAGCGAACCCTTCTAAAGAGTTTCACTGGTGATGACACCGAGATAATCACCGGTATATTATATGTTCACCGGTGACTCGGTGAGTGGTGAATTGTCCGGTGGAAACCTTGGTGATATATTTTTTTAATGTTTGTTTTTGGGTACGATTTCTCATTGCTCGCGTCCAGATTTTTCTTGTTGTTTCCACCGAGAAACCACTAAGGATGACACGGGCGTGATCAAATAAGCATAATAACCGTAATCACACATAGAGAGCATTGTGATAAGACAATCATAAGTAAAGTGTAGGTATCTGAGTTAGTTTCACCATTTCTCTGAATGAGATTGATGTGAAAAGTTTAGAAATCTACTGTCTGTGCAAGTAACTCCCCACCATGAATTCATTGGAAAAGTTTACCTGATGCTATTAGCTTGGAAAGTCTTTCCAAGCAGCCTTTGTCTTGTAACTTCCAAATCTGTGTGCACAATACTGTTGTCCACTCTTAAGAAACAACCATCCCTTATAGAAAATGCTGTTACTTGTTCATATCAACTGACTCTTCAATAATCATGATGGTCACACTGTTAATGACCACATGTCCACAAGTGGGATAACAGAAATCCATTCATAACCGCCGGCCAAAATCTGTCGGGAATTCTTCGAAGAACGCCTGCTAATATTTGTCCTCATAAATTAGCCTCAGCTGAACCATGCTTAGCTGTAAAAGCTGTCTTCTTTATCTTAAGTTGAATGTGCATCATTTGAGTTTTTGACCAATTTTGGATGCAGCAATTTATTACAAAGTATGATGGCCTTAGTTTGACTTGGGTCCAATTTCAGTGCATGGTAGCTTCAAATTCTAAATACTTGGTGTTGAAGTTTGGAGAATATCTTCTGCAGTACTTGGAGATCTTGATGTAAGCATCTTTTTATAGATATTACATGTACCTTGATGGTAAATTCATGTGTTAGTCAAAGAGTGAATTGTCCAAGCAGATCTCTCATAGCTTGAATCACTTATAGCTCATTCCAAACGATAAAACTTGAGTGCTAACCAAGGTGCAACAAATTGAATGACTAGGTATATCCTTGAATAGAGAAATCAGATTATATGTGTCGTATAAAGCTCAATTGTCAGGGTATGGATTGTCATAAGGGCTGAGTTTTTCACTGAAAATTCAAGAAATTCTACAAGTATGGGAAAAGTGTAAGAAAATTTTGGCTGCTATTAACTGGCAGACAATGAAACTCTCAGTAAATAATATTTTAAAGGTCATATATTAAATTTTTTTAAAAAATAGTTCATCTTGAATGATTTACCCAAAGAACTGGTCCTCAAAAACATTTGCAAGTTCGGGAATTGCGATTTCGTTGACGCATATACATTTAAATGGTGATTGTGAATAGTAAAATTGTCCAAATAAATCCTGCAATTGGTCAGTCCAGAAGGCTATTCAAGTTGATTAAATCATCGTACACAGCTAAAATGTACAATTAATGCTCACAACACCAGTTAAAATCGTTCGAATAAATCTCTTTTAAAGACAACTTGGTTCTCCCGTCCATTGAAAGCTGAGGCTGTAAATTTTCGATTGGCTAAGTAAGAGTAGGATTTATCGTTTAATGTAAGAGGTACAGGCCGAATAAGATAAAAAGTGCACTAAGTGTTACAATTAAAGTAGCTATGTGAGAATGAAAACTATTAGGATTATCTAACTCTGAGATCATTCATAAACATCGATTTCCATGGGTCGTCATAGGTTCTCATGGTAAATTCTCATAAGCTTTCGTGCTTTTTATGAGATTTTACACCAATGAGGGGGATGAGTCTATTTCCAGAAAATCATCTGTCCGAGAATTTTATAGAATTTTTGCGTGGCCGTCAATACCAAAGTGATCGAATTTCTATGATGATACAGTATGAAATACTGATACCAGTCATAGGTATTTATATAGAACAGGGGTGGATCCCGGGGCGGGGGGCGACCTCCCCCCCCCTCCCCAAATTCAAGAATCTGGTATGGACTCCTGGGCGCGCGCGCGAGCGAAATTTCGAGGAAACTGACTGTTTTACACTGAAACCGCCCTCCTAACCAAAATCGCCCCTCCCAAAATAGATCCCTGGATCCGCCCCTGTTTATAATCATAGTGTTCGATAAGCCTATGATCATATGTGAACATCCTCTCTCAGCAGGAAATAGTCGGCATAGCTGAAAACCGACGTTTATTCACTGGGATTGTCAGTAATCACGGACGGATTCTCACTGATGGAAATAGCTGCTTTCATATGAATTCAGCATCGTTAGCAGATTTTCAGTACATACGCTGATTTTTAGCCTACAATTGCACCCGAAAATAACCTCATAACTTTTCCATAGAAAACTTTAGACACTTGCCACGGGTCTCATCAGATTTATAACATCGTCCTAAAATTCAAAAGTCAATAGAAATCTCATATTTGTTCGATAAAGAGCATTACCGAGACTGCAATGAATTACTAAAAATCCAACTAATGACAAAATCAGCTATTATGCACTATTTCGTATGTTGGATTCAAACTGGCACGCGGGTGGCTAGAAAGCCCGAAATTCGATCACAATAACTGGTGGAAGAGTTATGCTGAGCTGAATGACTTCCGCTCGCAAAGGAGCTAAATTGAATACTTTGCAATCAAGACGATTACATTCGCGGTAATTCTACCTTGGATCATAACAAGTATGATTTGTTTGACATACGATTCAATATTTATGAATTCTCACGACTTGAACATTCGATTTGAGAGTGCCAAAATAAGTACACAAATTCAATCAGCGAAGTCACACCACGAGGACAATTACTGATTGTTCAGCCCAATACTAGCTGATTTATGTTGAGAGAGTAGTGTTCTCATTTTTACATGGGTAGCTCTTGTTGACGGTTTTGAATATGAGATTGTCTACGATTGATCAAATGTAGAGATTCGTGTAATTCTTCAAGGTAGATGTTTTGACCTAGCTGGAATGACCATAGCTTTTATCTGTAGTGAATTGCCTCAAAGTCGCAGGGCAACTATGTAATGTGAGCAATAGCTTCCTATCTTTCTATGAAAATTTCTCATTCTGATAATAGAATTATATTTATGTTTGAAATTCCACCATTCTCTTAAATATTGCAAACATAATTATCAAGATGATGATGGAGAAATCCTTGTTCAGCAGCAGACTAGACATTAATGCTGAAGCTAGCAAACAGCATAGTAGGAGGTCATGTGAAGACGAAGTAGAGATCTTTTTTATAAACTAAATAGAAATAGAGTGAAACGAAAAAGACGAGACGAGAAAACTAAATAGGAAAAAAATGAAATAGACTACAGAGATTCGTTTAAGAATCGGTCAGATCTGCAAAGAAAATTTACCGTTTAGTGGGCTTGACGCTAGATTTTACCGGGCTGACTTTGATGCGGCTTAAAGGAGTTCCTTTAGTAGAGAATTAAAAGCGAGTTTTCGATGAAACTCTGTGCTTTTTCTCATTTCAACGAGAAAAAGTCATTTGCAAATTTTTGTGAAGATATAGGGTACCTCGCCCGGGAGTTATCAGTGTGCCTGTTTGACATGTAGGCTTATGGAGATAACTCGATTTTTCTGAAATTAACAGGGTTGTAACAGCGAATTTTTAATGAAACTTTTCCTATAGTCTCATAAATACCTAGAAAATACTAAGCAGTTTTTCCAGAGGGCCCAGATAACTTCTTCCTACCAAAAAAATTGATTTCGCCAGAAAATCCACCTATGTCATGAATAAGTCAGGAATAAGACAACAATTCAAATTTCGATGGCCGTTACCTCCTGAACAACAATTTTTGGAGACTTAAAAATTCACCATGGTCTTCTTCAGCGCCCAATTTAACTAATTGCGGAGTTTCGTCGAGTTTGTAAATATCATCGAGAATTATCCCCTCCATACGAGAGGAACCTTCTTAAGAGAATCGGATGGCTCGAGTTATTTGGACTAACCAGAAGAGACCACGGCTTGCGGGTCATAGATTTGTATGAAACTGTGGGAATAGTCTTGTTTTGGCACTAAAAGATAACATCTGAAGCCGCAGAGTCTAATGGACAGTCGTTTTTGAGATGTACCCCAGAATATTACCTATGCCCTGCGATCGCATCAATAATTATCACGGTACTCTGTCTAATGAATTTCTACGAGGGAAACTATCCATCTATTGGTCTAGTTCTCTCACATTTTTTTAACATGATGTTGAGATTTGTATCAAAACCCTATCAATTTTGGAGATTCATAATTTTCTGAAAAAGTTCTTTTCACTCGTTATCCATCTGAAATGCATGCATCAATCCCGGTTCCAAATTATGACTAGATTAACATGATTGTAAAATCATTCAAGACCAACAAGCTCCATATATTGTCTTAAAATTGATTTGGGTAACAAATTTTCAGGTCTCACAATCTGTGGATGTGACTGCTTGTTATCTGCTGAGTGGAAATCTCAAAATAAGATCATTGCTAGGTCTGGTCCTTGTAAAGGTAGAGGTGACATTATAGTCACCACCCAGAGTGGAGGCCAAGGTACCTCCACTGTTCAGTTTAGAGGATATCATGAAACCATTGGCCCCATGAAAGAATCTGCAGTATGGGTAGAAGAAGCTCCAATACAAAGTTTTGCTTGGGGTAGACGCGCACTATCTCCGACCAATTATCAACAAGAAGATCCGTTAGGTTTGAGTGTAGAGGGAAATGAGTGAGTATTTTTTGATCTCAATGTACAACGCGGTTATTTCCATTGATAAAAAATAGGAGTTGGGCCAAAATATACTCTCGTACACAGGAAAAAGTTCCCCGAAGATGAACTATTTGAACTTTTTGGAGAAGCTAGCAGTGAACTGACGAGTGAGAAATTTCACCCAGGTATGTTTCTACTCCAAAATCACCATGCAACTTCATTTGATGACCTCAAAGCAGGATTGACCTATTTGCGGCGGAAGGTCAATTCTCAGAAAGAAGGACAATTATCTTTTCTTAAGGTAAATTCTCATTTCAGCAGATGCCACTATCAAATTGCAATATGAATTTTGCTGTTCTGATTATACGTTATTGACTTCAGGCAAATGTTGGTTCCGTCATGGAGCAACTGGACACGCTCATGTTTTTGAAAGAGCAGTTTGAAGAAGATGAAAAAAAGAATGGAGAGAACCCAATGAAAAATTTAGAATCAAATATTAAAGAATCAATGACAGAAGCAAACAAATTATTTGAAGATGTTTTGGCTAGAAAAGATAGAGCAGATGCCACACGAAATGCCTTATCTGTGATGCAGAGATATAAGTTTTTATTTTGTATGCCGGTCAATATTGACAAGAATATAAAAAATGGCAACTATGATCTTGTCATTAATGATTATGCTCGCGTTAAAAATTTATTCAAAAATACGGAGGTTGGAGTGTTTAAGAAAGTACTTCGAGAGATTGAATACAGAATAGAATATTTGAAAGAAATATTGAGGAAGAAACTTGAGGAGGTGCCATTTACAGTAGATGAACAGAAAAAAATTATTAGACATTTGATTAGCCTTGAAG
Organism: Eretmocerus eremicus; assembly: GCA_030522705.1. Lineage (NCBI taxonomy): Eukaryota > Metazoa > Arthropoda > Insecta > Hymenoptera > Aphelinidae > Eretmocerus > Eretmocerus eremicus. The sequence goes on along the minus strand of JAPYYZ010003506.1, from coordinate 3,320 downwards.
CTGATGGTGACCCAGCTTGGGATGCAATCGGTAAGGTGAAACTTTCTATGAAAAATTTTTTATTCGGTCAGTAGCAAATAATGTAGAACATGAATACTCTGTGGGTCAGATTGAAAATGACCATCTTTGACATTTGCAACAAAGACCAAAGCCACAAGTAATGATCTGAATATATCTGTTAGCGTGCTCCAGATTTCTATAATTTTCCTGCTGAAAAAAAAATTTTGGGATCACATGGCACCTTGGGGAACCCAGGTCTGGAAAAGTTCTGAAATTGAATATTTCGAGGGATTAGGTCTTTGAAATGTTGCGACGATGCAAGAACTTAGATCGACTCTCGTTATGAGAGTCTCGATTGGAGAAGGCAATTTGTCAAGAATATGGGCGATTTATCAAGATAAATCGAGAAATCTTTATACATCACCTCTGGGGAATTCTGAAACGGAATACTTCGTGAGATTAGGTCTTGAAAATGTTCCTAGTAACGACGCAAGACATAAGATCGGCTCTGATTATGAATGTCTCGATCGAGGGAGGTGACATATCAAGAATTTTCTATTTATCTTGATATATCGCCCATATCCTTGATAAATCACCTTCTCCGATGAGACATTCATGATCAGAGTCGATCTGAGGTCTTGCGTCGTTGCTCAAAACATTTCTAAAGCATAATCGCACAAAATATTCTGTTTCAAAATTTTTTCAGACCTCGGTCTTACGAGGTACCATGGGATCCGCCAGCAGGTATTCATCAAATGATTCTTGCAGAAAGACGCTGTTATAAATTCTAATGGCCTCTTTTATTAGATGTGCTGTTTGAATTAGGTTGAATTGACAATGAGGCTGTTCTCTATTTGAAATTGGAATTAAGAGCCAAAATTATGTTCAATATTGATGCATTCATAGCAGTGAAAACCACTAGTGTACTGTCAGACAGAATTCCGGTTTTATTTCGTTTGCTTTCAATTTTGAGGGGCAATGATTGCATAATCAGTTCCTTCTAAATATTTTACTAAATTTAATCCAGTTGAATTGTAGAGAATAATGTGCATACTCAAAAAATTTCAGTGTCTCATGCAAATTATTTGGAGAAGAATATCAAGAGCTGCACAGTCGAATTTTTGGATTCTGAAAATAAAGAAGATGGACAAAAAGGTGGGTTGGTGTTGAAATCGAATCCTTCAACGCCAGTATCCATGAAGCCATTCCAACTGACGAAATCAGCGGAAAAGAATCCACCTTCTACTGTGCAATGTGTAGAAGCCTTATGTGATATAATAATGGAGCAAGTACCAGATCTATGGAGATTGGGCCAAAGCTATTTCAGTGGACAACTCCATGTCAGGGTTGATTCTGAAAAACAAGACCCATTCAAAGTAATACTTCTCAATTTATCAAATTATGTAGACATATTCACCATTGAATATCTGTCATTCATTTGTGGAATTTTGCAGAAGTTGATTCTGATGAACATCCAGTGCACCGTTGATGCTATGAAACAAGCTTGTGAATCTAATTTAGATGCTCCATGGCTCTTGCATAATTTGACTTGTATAAGGCATATGTATTCATCTCTGATTCACTTAGATCTCCCAAGTGATGCTCTAGATATTTTTGGAAAATTCATCTTTGATTTACGGTAGAAGAACGATATATCTCTGTTGTCAAATTGAAACAGCTCTTTTTTCTTTGAATAACTCTATCGTAATCTATAGATTGCAGTGTTTATTGAGTCTTTTCAAACAAGCAGCGGACAACATCACCTTGCTTAACCGAAAAGAAACCTGGGAAATTGAATATTCAGATGAGGATGGGGAGAAAACTCGATTGGTATGATATGTATTTGCGTAGCTCTCAAAACTATCAAATTTACAAATATTTTCTCGAATTACAGCCATCCTTGTTTGAGGACATGGTGAAAGAGGTGTCAAAACTAGCCAGTAGTACAGCAATGGCTTGTGGTCCTCGAGAAACACCACTGTTTGCAGACTTGAGTCAGCAAAGTTTGTATCACGGAGCTGTGAGATCATTATTTTCATCATTTGCTCGTTGTCACCGACAATTAGCTTTTAGTGGCAGCGATGACACATTTGATGAGGAAATCTTACCGCACTCGCGGCTTACGAGTTCATCGACATCTTATAGAACAAGGGACAGCAAAATACACGGACCAGTAAGATCTGTTAAATTTACATTTTAGGCTTAGAGTTATTTACGTGCATCATCATCTTACTTAGAACCTTCTCTTTTTCTAAATCTCACAAACATATTACTCATGATCTGGTAAAATTTGATCCTTTCTCACCAGATTTTTTGTGTTATAGGCATGGGAAGAGTGTCTCTTGATTTCTCTGAGCAATATACGTTACACTCTTAGAGTGATACGTCCAAGAATTGAAGAATATCTCAAATCACTGGGGTATCCAGATATTTCAACTGCAGTTGGATACAAATCTGATTGGACTGAATTAGAAACCTTGGATGCAGCTGTGCTGGACGCATACTTGGAACGACGTTCCGATCCACTAGTTGGCACGATAGAACCTAATATGTATTATGAAGGTTTCGACTGGAATTCAGATCTTATGGTCACGCGTATAAGTCCATATGCTCTAAAAATTCTTGGAAACCTGATAGCAGTTCATGCTGAAGTAAGAGAGTATAATATCTATATAGATAAATCTATGATGTATATATGCAGGGAAGAGTGGAATGGCATTGGACAGCCGCGGTATTCCTTTTCCACACGATTTTTGTCGCCCTTTTCTAAATTGTCAATTCATTGCTAAGACAGTCTTTCTCAGATCGTCACATGATTGAGCGGATAACTCATCGGGCTCAAACAGCTTTTACCGATGTTTTTTATCTTCGACGTGCATTTTTGCAGATACAACTATACAAATAGGTTCCAAAGCTGTGGAGTATCCATATCCATATCATCACTTCAGTATCTAAAAGCTATATCAAAATATGAAGTTTTTGAGCGGTTATGAGTCGTAATTGTTCTACTTGGAACCAGATTGTTGCAATTTTACAAAAGAGTACAGATAGGGGTAATATCGATCGGGTTATGTAAACCAATGGGCCGGCTCCGGAGAAGCAGCAAAATCGTGTTCAGGGTGTCTAGCGGTCCTTGAAATCCTTGAAGTCCTTGAATTGTCCTTGAAATTTGAAATGTGTCCTTGATGACCTTAAAATCCTTGAATTGTCCTTGGAATTTTGAGGAATTTTCCTTTCAAAGTACTTTCTTTATGAGATACAGCATGCCAAAAGATAGTAAATAACAGATTTGAAAAGTTTACAGGGCCGCGTTAGCTAAT
>JAPYYZ010003505.1:0-11538 GCA_030522705.1 Eretmocerus eremicus | reverse complement strand
AAAATAGTGGTCATGTCAACTCCCCTCGTTTTGTGCCGTTTTTTCCATCATTCTCCAATCAGGACAGACGAGAATATGGTTGGGAACCATTCCAATCACTCAGGAAATTCGATGATATATGTCTCAGCAACAATTTCCTATATTTCGGGAAGGCGTCAGACGCGCGGGGAATTTTTGAGACACGAAGAACCGAATTCTGAAATATCAAATTCAGCCCGTAATACGTTTAAAAAATTGATGAGTTGACTTTGCTCGAGTAAATTTCTACGTGACTCAATTTGGACTTAAAATAGATGAGCTACTCCGTAACGGGTGCCGAACCAATAACAGAAGCTTTCCAAAAGATATGAGAGACCTGGAGTAGGCAGTGGGCCGTGCATCAGGTATACCGAAACAGGCTTTCTTGGATATTTTCCTGGGGGAAGAGCCTGCGAGATTGCAATACTCACTCAGCATCTCGCAGCTCTGCACGAACGTGGATTGGCTGGAGTGTAGATGCGAATATACATGTCTCACTGGGAATTATCGTCCACATTCAAGTGGGGAGTTGTTTAGACGCTAGCATATCACCAAAAGTCCCTAGGCAATTGAAATCACCAGAGCCTGCACATCTATTCTGGAAGTCTTTTGTGGCGAGTGGGGATCAGAATAAGATGTTATGACTCTGGAAATTGGTAAGTCAAGTTCAATGAGGATTAAGGGTTGGTGATTGAGTGTGATCTCAGAGGATTGCTCGATTGGATGACTCGTATTTTGCTTAACTCGGATGGGATTTGGATATTTTTGGGGATTCTTCGATTCCAGAGAATCAATTCTGATCGTAACTCAAAATTATTGTGATGACTTTGATATATGTCCGTTTGTACTTTGAATTTGGGAAGGAAACCAATGCGTGGGTGTCACGGACTAAACATTTATTCGTTGGCAGAGCCAACGTTCTGCCAGCCTTTGTGCTGGCTTCTCCAGAGCTATAAGTAACAAGATTGCACGTTACATCAATTCATACAAAAGTATAGAGTCAACTAGATCAATTAGGTACATTTCAACTCACCAAATTGATTATGTTTAAAATTTATTAACACAGCTCGTAGTGAGCTGTGTAGTCAGAATTTATACGTGGCAACATCTAGAAGTAAAAACTGTGGATGAGACGAGAATAAGGTGAAAAGCAAGGAGGCTCAATTACTTACGAATCGCCGTAGCGAGATCGGATAACAGCAGATCATAGACACATTGGCGCCGGGCTGAGGTCACGATTAGCCCAGCTGACAATGTGCCCACGGTACTGCCTGCTGTCTTTATATATCCGCGTAAGCAGCGTCGATCAGATGTTTGGAGTTTGACAACATCAAAGTTGCGACTCAAGAGAAATGGCATGACGGCGCGCGTATGCTCGGGTTAGCGGCCGGGACTGCAAAGTAGAGCTAGCTGTTTTTGTAGCGCGCTTCTGCCTTCTCGGGGCTACTTGCATGTTAGATTGAATTCGGAGTTGAGCATTTTCGGGGTTGATATTGTTACTATTGTTAGGTGGAGGACAGCGGAGAGGTGGTGTATGTTTCTTAGAGGTTTCTAGTTCGTCCAGAGAGCGTTCATAGATATATCTTAGGCTGTCTGAATCGAATTTTCGATTAACCAATGTTAACGATCAACCAGTGTTTGGATGAACACAATGTTTGTCCCAATATATATGCAGCATTTCTGAAAACTCTCTACGGAACTGACCTTTCTCTGTATCAAGTACCTCAACATTCTCAAAACCAAAATCGTGCTTGGTTGATCGGCAGTGCACCGTGAGTGCAGAGCGCTTGTCATCGTTGGAAATATGACGCTCATGCTCATCGAGTTCAACTTTCAGACTCCGCAGTGTCTGTCCTACATTGAAGTTAGACTCGGTGAGCATAAGCGTCATATTTCCAACGATGACGAGCGCTCTGCACTCACGGTGCACTGCCGATCAACCAAGCACGATTTTGACTTCGAGAATGTTGAGGTACTTGATACAGAGAAAGGTCAGTTTCGTAGAGAGTTCTCAGAAATGCTGCATATATATTGGAACAAACACAATGTTGATCGAAAATTCGATTTAGACAGCCTAAGGTATATCTATGAACGCTCTCTGGACAAACTGAAAACCTCTAAGAAACATACACCACGTCTCCGTTGTCCTCCACCTAACAATAGTAGCAATATCACCCCCGAGAATGCTCAACTCCCAATTCAATCTAACATGCTAGTAGCCCCGAGAACGCGAAATCGTGCTCCAAAAACAGCTAGCTCTACTCTGCGGTCCCGGCTGCTAACCCAAGCATACGCGCGCCGTCATGCCATCTTTCTTGAGTCGCAACTTTGAAGTTGTCGAACTTCAAACATCTGATCGACGCTGTTTACGCGGATATATAAAGACAGCAGGCAGTACCGTGGGCACATTGTCAGCTGGGCTAATCGTGACCTCAGCCCGGCGCCAATGTGTCTACGATCTGCTGTTATCCAATCTCGCTACGGCGATTCGTAAGTAGTTGAGCCTCCTTGCTTTTCACCTCATTCTCGTCTCATCCACAGTTTTTACTCCTAGATGTTGCCACGTAAAAATTCTGACTGCACAGCTCACTACGAGCTGTGTTAATAAATTTTAAACATAATCAATTTGGTGAGTTGAAATGTACCTAATTAATTTAGTTAACTCTATACTCTTGTATGAATTGATGTAACGGTGCAATCTTGTTACTCATAGCCCTGAAGAAGCCAGCACAAAGGCTAGCGAAACGTCGGCTCTGCCAACGAATAAATATTTTGTCCGTGACACCCACGCATTGGTTTCCTTCCCAAATTCAAAAAATATTGATTTCTTAGCATTTCATTCCAGATGGAAAAGACGCATCCCCCTGAGCTCCGTTTTCTTGCTTCCGGGCGAAATATCGCCATCAGAATGCATGTTTCAGGGTTCTATGAAAAATTGAAAAAAATTCCCGTACACCCACATTTTCTTGATTATCATGATTGAAGTGTTCCAGAGATTGAACATCTGCTGCTGTACTCGAGAATGCTCAGCTACTAAAAATGGTAGCCGTTACAACTTCTCGAGATATCAAGGGGGTCCACGTGTATGATGAGTGAAGAGGACCTACTCTCATTATAAGTCCATATCACTCAAATCAAATTATGAAAAAGGAGGATTTCTGATGTTTTGCCTTATTCGAGCCCGATTGGAGTGATTCCTCAGCTGGGAGCAAACTCAACTCTGAATGATGAGTCATCTTTGGTTCGCCCTTTCAATGATTAGAAAATAGCTCTTACTAATCCCGGTATATGGAATTGGACTTCAGTCTGCTACAGAGACAAGCTGATCCCAAATGACCCACATCAAGCATGCAGTCTGCCTGCCCAATGTTTACATACAGATTCGCCTCATAGATTCGATATTTCGTATGAGTGATCATTGCAAATGCAAACTGCACGAGCAGACGAACATATATTTCAGGTAAGGATGCCGCGAGCATGTATGGATCATAATGAGATGATCCGCAAATCATCATGAGATATGCTCATCTCGGGCACGAGATAATCAGTTTCAATTGTTCCCAGAGTCTTGGTAAGTAGACAATTTTGGCTCAAATTGGCCGCCTGATTATGGATCTGAGAGTGTCTCGATCTCCAATTGTCATAGGAAACTTGAAAAATGGATATTAGGGCTTTCAAAATCTAGTCTGATAACTGAACGGCTTACATATATCAGCATGAAATGTAAGGAATATTTTCGTCGCATATGTTGGATTCATAACAATTCTCTACTCATTGGGAAAGGGATCATATGAACCACGGGCATGATTAGAATAATTGTTGGAGGGAGTGTATACGAATTATCAAATCTATGAGGCAAATCCGTATGTAAACATTGGGCAGGCAGACTGCATGCCTGATGTGGAATCATGTGGAATCAGCTTGTCTCTGTAGCAAACTGGAGTCCAATTTCATGTACCGGGATTAGCAAGAACTATTTTTCAATTATTGGAAGGGTGAACCGAAGGTAACTCAACATTCAGAATCGAGTTTGCTCCCAGCTAAGGAATCACTCCAATCGGGGTCGAATAAGGCAATACATCAGGAAGCCTCTTCTTTCATAATTTGATTTAAGTAATCTGGACTTATAATGAGAGTAAGTCCTCCTCACTTATTGAACTTGTAGACCCCTTAGATATCTCGAGGAGTTGTAAAGGCAACCATTTCTAGTAGCTGAGCATTTTCGAGTGAAGCAGCAGGTGTTTAACCTTTGGAACACTTGAATCATAACAACCAAGAGAATTTGGGTGTACGGAAATTTTTTAGAATTTTTTATATAATTCAAAAAATAAGGATTTCAATAGCGATATTCCGCCCGGAAGCGACAAAATGGAGCTCAGGAGGACGCGCCTCTTTCATATGGGATGAAATGCGATAGAACTAATATTTTTTGAGTTACGATCAGAATCAATTCTCTGGAATCGAGGAATCCCGAAATTATCCCAATTCCATCCAAGTGATGCAAGGTACGAGTCATTCAATGGAGCAATTCCGTAGGATCACACTCAATTACCAACCCTCAATCCTCGTTAAATTTGAGTTACCAATTCCCACAGTCATAGAATTTTATTTTGATCCCCACTCACCACATAAAACTCCCAGAATAGGTGTGCAGGCTCTGGTAATTTCACTCGCCTAGGGATTCCTGGTAATATTTCAGCGTCTCAACAAATCCCAAATTGGATGTGGACGATAATTTCTAGTAGGGCATGAATATTTGCATCGACCTTCAAGCTAATTCACGTTCGTGCAGAGGTGCGAGATGCTCAGTCAGTATTGCAATCTCGCAGGCTCCTCCCCCAGGAAAATACCAAAAGAGGCCTGTTTCGGTATACCTGATGCACAGCCCACAGCTCATTCCAGGTCTCTCATATCTTTTGGAAAACTTCTGTTATTGGTTTGGGACCCTTAAGGGCGTAGCTCATCCAATTTTGGTCTCAATTGAGTCACGTAGGCATTTACTGGAGCAAAGTCAACTCATCAATTTTCTACACGTATTACAGGCTGAATTCGATATTTCGAAGTTCGGATTTTTGTGTATCGAAAATTCCCCGCGCATCTGGGGCCTTTTCGGAATATAGGGAATTGTGGCTGAGACATCTATTATCGAAATTTCACAGTGATTGGAATGGTTTCGGACCATTCTCTCGTCCGTTCCGATCAGAAATTGATGGGAAGAAAGTCAAAAAACGAGGGAAGCTGACAAAACCTCTATTTTTGACCCATCAAACTCACTTTGATCGAAAAATCTGCAGAGACATCATGTAGATCGAGAAAAAACGAAGGAAATCCTATCCAAATCATCTCAATCGAGTCAGAATTCGCGTAACGACGAATTTCGCCTGAAACAAATCTTTCCCCTCCAATGTGCTGCGCCTCCACTGGGCGTGCTCCGTCTCCCTCCTACACATCCTTGATCACCACGGTAGAGGCTCCGCGCAGCTAGAGTTCATCGGCGTCATAGTATCCCTCTCCGAGTATTGGAAGGCATCAGTCCTCGTTCTCGGCGCCTTGGTATACCTATATATGCATGAATATGCCCATGTCGCCCCATTGTTGCCTTCTGCTGCGGTCCCTCGCGCCCTGGTGCTCATTCTGCCCCACCGGTACATCTCGCATGCTCTTGGCGCCGTGAGACACCTATATGTATATAGATATGCCCACATCGCCCCATGCAGGCATTCTGCTACGTCGTCTGGCGCCTCGATAGTCATTTTGCCCCACAAAAGCATCTCGCATGCAATTGGCACCATGGTATACCTATATGTGTATAGGCATGCCCATGTCACCCCGTGAGCATGTCCGATCCCACCCCAGCACCCCGAGGCGGACGGCCAGGTGCCCGGCGTCTGCTAGACGTCACCCTGGCGTCCAAGCTTGTTCACCTGGATCGACTCCTGATCTGCTCATGCGCGCGTCAGGTTTGGCAGCATGAGCGCCAGTTGCCTGCTTACCGGGTGCGCACATCGTCGGTAACTTCTCGCTCCGCAGCCACCCGGGCCGTCTCTCGGGTGGTGGTGCACCAATGTCCCGTCGAGAACGCATCGTGAACACGCCTGGCACGGCCGGCCACTCGGGAGTGCGGGCGTGTATGTGTGTGCGTGTGTGGCAGCGGTGTCCCGGGTGCAAGCAAGAAGCGCTCACCCATAATCTCGCAGAGTACTGTACCGCGCCGTGATGTGTGTGTATGTGTGTCACGATTCTTGGGCCGGGAGACGGCGTCCCTGTGATGGTCTGCGCTCTCGGTGCTCTCGCGGACCGGCGCAGCCACCATGGTGCTGGTGCCCGTCTCCTGTCACCGGCGTCTGTCTTCCTGGCCTCCTGCACGGATCGGCACCTCGAGAAGAAACGTGTGAGTATGAGTACGCGTTTTTCCGAGATGGCCGCTCCGTGCCTGCGATGGAGCAGCGATTATTTCACCGGCTGCAACGGTATGACCGTCGCATTATTCTGTCCTCATGGGCCACCCCCGAGGGGAATGGCTGGCTCAACTCTACTGGGCTCATTTCACCCAAAACGGAAGATGCTGATCTCCAAATTTTCAACCGGACTCTGTGAGGAAACTCCCTCTCACCCAACACTCTCAACCACCCCTCATGAGGAAACTTCTTCTCACTCGACACCCTCAACAACCCTCTGTGAGGAAACTTTTTCTCACTAGATATCCGCTCATCAACACTCTCCACCTCTTTTGGCACTACCGTCAAGACCTGATCACTCAGATTATGCAGTACGGAATGAGGCTTGCGCTCGGCCACTACCTCAATGAAGTTTCTTGGCGCCCGCTTCATATCCATCCCTGTTTTCAAATTCCTAGTGCTCCTCCGTTCGATTCTGGCGTAGTGGCGATCTCCGGGCGTCACGTGGTCGAATTCCTCGTCGTCGAACCTCCGAGTTTCAGTCATCCCAGTTCCCTCAGTGCTCTCGACTCTTGACTTCTCTATCTCACTCTCCCTGAAGTCGCACCAACCCTCAAAACTCATGGCCGCATTGCTGTCCTCGTCAGTACCCGGCATAGGATTCAATGTTGGCATCTCTTCGATTGGGTTCAGATCTTGGGTAATCTCTGTCATCTTGCATGGCTCCACTGTGTCGATGAATGTCACGTCACGCCCACCACTGGACTCATCTCCTTATCGAAACCAAGCGTCCCCGATAGTGCTTGGCTATTCTCAATCTCGATTAATAATTCAGGTACCTCGACTCCGTTTGCAACAGTAGGGTTCAGGCGCTAACGTTTCCCGGTTTTCAGATCTTGGCTGAGGGGCATTTACTCCTGCAGCGGATGAATGCGATGGGATCCGTTATCCTCGCGGGCGAAAATATCCCAACGCCAGCAGGTGGAGTAACAAGTTCAGGAGCGCCTTCGGGAAATTCATCTATCGACGAAGCCCAACAGCTGTAGCGATGACGGAATCGGTTCATGGGCCTGCGTTCCGGGAACTCGATGGCCACGGGCAAAGGCGATGAGCAGTTACCGCCCCAAATAAGAGTAGAGCAGTGAGTGAATGAGGGACTAGAGGTACGACAGGTGCCAGTGAGGGGGGATCGGTCATCAGACGAAGACACGTACACAGAGGATTCCGATAGTGAGAGCGTCATACGGTCACTGCCGGGCCATGGCGAACTCCCGCAAGGACACATTCCATGTCGTAGGTCAACGAGTCGGTCGTGCGTTGACATGTTTTATAGAGTAGGGCCTACCATGAACCAACTTAATGTTAGGGCGGACGTGGATAGAGTCTTACGGGATAGGCATAGGCGCTCGAGCGAGGATAGCTCACCGGATCGGGACTCACGTCGAGGAAGAGGGCGCCGAAGTCGTTCGCGAGGTGGTGACGCGCCGGAGAATCGTTCGCGTGGAAACCGCGAGTGTCGTCATCATTCCAACGAGACGCAGGGGGCCGTGACCCCCCGCGCGGGAGTCGACATCACTCGACGAGGAACCGTCAGCGCGAGCATGCTGGCAGGCAGCGCCACAGAGACGATTCCCCGAATCACGATCGCCATCACCACAGCCGTTCAGATCGTGGACACCGGCGACGAGATGACTCGCGTGATCATCGCTCACCCTCGCGGGGCAACCGTCGCGAGAGGGACTCCTAATCAAGGCAGGAGCGACAAAGGCGCTGAAACCAGCGCTGGAGGTCACGTGATTCGCATCACTCCTCTTGCGATGAACGATGGGGCCGTAGGCAAGACAATCGTCCTAGCGATACGGAGTATGACTATTCGGACAGTGGGTCGCGGGAATCGCGCGATAGCCGGTATGAGGAATTGAGGTGAGTGTCAAACGAGACCTTCCAGGTAATGAAAATGTTGCAGAATATGAAAATCAACTTCGGCGGTGACGAGAAAGAGGCGCCTGGAGAATTCCTCGCAAACTTAAAGGACTGCCGGCGGATGATGCCGATCTTCGACCGGGAGATGCTCACTGCAGTAGCCACGGTATTGAGCAAAGACGCCGAAAGTTGGTATCGGACACACAAAGACGATTTTGAGGATTGGCGCGACTTCAACGATGCCTCGAGAGACCAATACATAGGGAGGATGGATCATCAGGATCTGATGGATGAACGCCAGCGCCGAACGCAAGCGAGGGGAGAGAAAATCGCCAAATACTTTACGTGTATCGGAATATTCCTGGAATATTTTAAGGAGCCACCGAGCAACCGAGAGGTGTTTGAGATAGTCCGCAGAAATCCGTTGCCAGATTTACGCCGCTACTTGGACAACAAGAGCGTCCGAACATTAGATGACGTGAGCTATCACGGTTGCAAGTTTGAGCGCCGAGAGAACTTCGACTCACGCTATATGGCGCCACCACCGAGGAAGGAGGCGAGAATTATGGGCGCCGCATACCAAGGGGCGCCAGTAACTCAAGCCAAGTCCAAGTTGGCGGCTACTGAGTTTGCTGGGCTGGAACATGAGAAATCGATTCCAGTTCAGCAAACTGGCGCGGATCAGAGTCAAAAGAAGGTAAAGCCCAGCATAACCAGTGTAACCAAGAGTAAGGGAATGGAAAAGATGTCGCGACCGCCATCTGCCCCAATGACGCCAAACGTTCCAGCACACACGGCTGTCAAGCAAACGACAGAGTCTGCAACGCCAGCGCCATACCCGGTTCAACAGAAGCCGAACATGGGTCAGTGGCCGTTTTCAATGATGTAGCCGTACCCAACATTCATGGGTTATGGACAACATCGAGGAGCGGGTCGAGGGCAGAACGCGACGGTTGACGTGATGACGAGAAATGAATACATGGCGAACGGATTGTGCTTCAATTGTAACAAAACTGGCCATTCCGTGAGATATTGTCCGACTCGGCAGTGCTCCATCGGCGCTTGGGTGGGACACACGGCGGACGAGTACCCCAAAGTCTATATCAGCGAGAAGTGCAAGTGGTGCGGCAGAGAGAGGGTTACTGTAAAAACCTGCCCCGATTACAAGCATAGGTTTGAGCTGACAGGGAACGGGCCAGCGGGGGCCTAGTCAAGTTCAAGTACTGCGCCTTCGCTGCAGTGAGCTTGAGCGAGAGCAAGGCGAGGTTCAAAACGTCCCGGATTTTGTAAACGAGTCTATCCACGTCCGCCCTAACATTAGGTTGGTTCACGGTAGGCCCTACTCTATGAAACATGTCAACGCACGACCGACTCGTTGACCTACAACGTGGAATGTGTCCTTGCGGGAGTTCACCATGGCCCGGCAGTGACCGTATCGCGCTCTTACTATCGGAATTCTCTGCGGACGTGTCTTCGTCTGACGACCGATCCCCCCTCACTGGCGCCTGTCGTACCCCTAGTCCCTCATGCACTCACTGCTCTATTCTCATTTGGGGCGGTAACTGCTCATCACCTTTGCCCGTGACCATCGAGTTCCCGGAACGCAGGCCCATGAACCGATTCCGTCATTGCTGCAGCTGTTGGGCTTCGTCGATAGATGAATTTCCCGAAGGCGCTCCTGAACTTGTTACTCCACCTGCTGGCGTTGGGATATTTTCGCCCGCAAGGATAACGGATCCCATCGCATTTATCCGCTGCAGGAGTTAATGCCCCTCAGCCAAGATCTGAAGACCGGGAAACGTTAGCGCCTGAACCCTACTGTTACAAACGGAGTCGAGGTACCTGAATTATTGATCGAGATTGAGAATAGCCAAGCACTACCGGGGACGCCTGGTTTCGATAAGGAGATGAGTCCAGTGGTGGGCGTGATCAGGAAATGGGTGGCGCGTGACGTGACATTCATCGACACAGTGGAGCCATGCAAGATGACAGAGATTACCCAAGATCTGAACCCAATCGAAGAGATGCCAACATTGAATTCTATGCCGGGTACTGACGAGGACAGCAATGCGGCCATGAGTTTTGAGGATTGGTGCGGCTTCAGGGAAAGTTAGATTGAGGAGTCAAGTGTCGAGAGCACTGAGGAAACTGGAATGACTGAAACTCGGAGATTCGACGACGAGGAATTCGACCACGTGACGCCCGGAGATCGCGACTATGCCAGAATCAAACGAAGGAGCACTAGGAATCTCCAAACAGGAATAGATATGAAGCGGGCGTCAAGAAACTACATTGAGGTAGTGGCCGAGAGCAAGCCCCATTCCGCACTGCATGATCTAAGTGATCAGGTCTTGACGGTAGTGCCGAGAGAGGTGGAGAGTGTTGATGAGCGAATGTCCAGTGAGAAAGAGTTCCCTCACAGAGGGTTGTTGAGGGTGTCAAGTGAGAAGGAGTTTCCTCACAATAGGTGGTTGAGAGTATTGGGTGAGGAGGAGTTTTCTCACAGAGTCCGGTCGAGAATTTGGAAAATAGGTCAGGACGATGTTATGAGCCACGTGTGTACGCAGTAGTCAAGTTCGAGACGGGTAGGCGTTCGACTTCGGGAGGGTACCAGCACCGGAGGCGTGATCTTCGTTGAATTAGTAGGCCAGTGACTTGGCGTGGATCGATGATAACAGCGAAAGTGTTGAAATCAGTGAGGAAACTACCGGGACGAGGTAGCCCGCGGCAAGCTACTGAAGGGAAACGTCAGAGGCTGCCAAGGCGCTACCGCGAGATGAAGCTCAAGTACGGGGAGGGAAGAACTTCGAATGTTGATTGCGTCATCCACGCCGGCGCTAAAATCATGCGGGGGGAGGGGGGAATTGGTTAACCGAAAATCTACTTCATATGTTTCTGGGCGGAACAGATAGGTACCTGCCACAATTCCGCGAGCTCAACTGTGATGAGGGAGGAACAAATATTCATCGTGGCGCCTAACGAGGGAGAATTAGCTTTTGTGGTGCCAAACAAAGGAGAGTTAGTTTTTGTCGTGCCTAACAGGGAAGAGTCAGTATTCTCCGTGACGCCGGGGAGGAGATTTGCACAGCCGAACGTCAAGACGCCGCACAGTGGGCGATTTCAGAAATTTTTTTTTCAAAACTCAATATCTCCAGATTGACTGGTCCGATCTTGATGATTCAAAAACGATATTGAAGCT
>JAPYYZ010003504.1:0-11540 GCA_030522705.1 Eretmocerus eremicus | reverse complement strand
TTGAAATTCTAAAGTGGATTTTGGGGAAGATTCATGAACTAATGATGTGTGATACCGATTTGAGAAAGCATTCTGCTAATCTCATTTAGCAGCGTATTTAGGTATGAAACAGCTCCCCACAGCCGAGATTCACGTCAAATTGCAATATAATGTGTGACATGAAGAATACAAGCTTTTGGTTTTGTGTTGATTGTAGAATATCCAATGGATATTGAATATCCAATGCATATGATCTATCGGTTATCCACCCATTGATATACACTGGATGACTTCCCACAATCGTCTAATGAATTTTGTCACTCGATTGCAGGAAGCGTATAGAAAATGGGTGTGCAGCTCCCTGGTGCCTTACTTTGCTCACGGGGGATCGCAGGACTCGAGGTCTACGAAGGATTCGTGGACGGGCCGCAGAGTACGGCCGTGTCGATCCTTGTGTCACTCCGTGGAACAACGCTGCCCCTACCTACTTCCGGGAGATCGCGCACCCGCCTACCCAACGCAATACGCTGGCGAGCCGACGTTCCTCTGCCGAGGTTAGTCCAGAAGGAATATTCAGCCCTGTTCTGCTACTTTGATCCGAGAGCGCAATTGAATTAGATATTATTGGCAAGTTGAATTATGCATCGAATTCGGCTACTATGAGTTAGTGAAATGATCATGGTTTTGAGGAAGTTTTATCGATTAAAACAATGGAGCAAAGTATTTAGGAGTGAAAGAATTCTAACCGAGGGTCTACTTCTTCTTCATACTGTTCCTTGTGCATGATTTCACAGCAACATCAGAAATGAGTCATCTTCAATAAATGCATTCATCGGAATTCTCATCGCATGGTCGAATTGATAATTGGTCGAATTTAATAATTGATAATAATATAATAATAAGAAATAATTTCTTTGACTATCGGTCAAAATATCTTTCATTCCCATATTTTATTATAGTATTGTGGACTCGGTACCTCAACAATTCATTTGGAATCCTATCGTTCTGTTGAAGCAAAGCAATATAAAGAGCGGAAGCTAGGAATATTAACAAAAAATTTTGTGCTAGATAAGTTTTGTTTGTAAGCTCGTAAGGTGATTTTGACAACAATGATGAAATCAGACACTTGGACTGATACTTTGTAGTACAAGAATGGATGAGCTGCATTCACTGAATGAGTTTCAGGCTGACCGTTGTAGAGATGAAGTATCTATTGACTTGTTGAGAATTCCGAAGTGACAGAATCCAAGGTTTTGATTTTTTTTATTTTTTATTTTTTTTATTGGAATGTTTTGATATGTTGATAATGAAAGATTGCATCATAACTACGGAAGAAAAATTTTCGCTAGATACAAGATACTGACGGACTAGGTATCGTGTTTAACAAATGTATTGCCTCATGCTACGTAAGTCAAACTACGTTTTTTGAAAATACCTTGTTGTTGGGTACACTATCGATGTACTTGAATCAGTCTTGTGAGAGTTGGATATCTTCCCCGATTGGAAAAATATGGAACATTACGTTTGAAGTGTAGCATTTGGGGACAAACTTAAGCTCAGCAGTAGCAGCAGCGAGGACTGCAATCTCGTATAATTGTTTTATCCCAGCTGACAAAGCTAGAATGTTGTCTAGTAAATTCTTCGAGTCCACCTCAATGATAGATATCAAGGAATGCATACAAAATATTACTTAAAATATTGTCTATACAAATACTCGATTTTTGTGAGTGAAAAATGTAACTCTAACATGAGAAACTTGGAAAGACGAAACCCATGGTTTTGAATTGAGGGTCTGAGGAAAACCTTCGATAGATGTTTATAAATTCCAAAAGCGATTCCACTCAAAGCACAGAATAGAGTGCCAATCTCCCGCTCAACCATCTCAGGAAACTGTAACGGTCGAGTTTTTCAAGATCTATTCTTGTGTTAAATTCACTTGACTAAACTCACGTTATGCAGGAACACCATCAAGTCCAATACCACTTTATGTTGTTTCGAGAGATAGTTTCCAATGGTTTCAACTCCTCGGTTTAAATAGTGAGAATTTCATTGCTTTCTAATTACTGAAGTCGTACCAATCCACAACTCCAACTTCAACTTTCTCAAGTTTTACAAGACTGAGGATGGGGAGAGGCTCGACAGATACAATGGCAAGATTTAACTTAATTCAGACCTCAATGATTTTGGTGTGAATGAGGGCACAGATCTGACTGGGCACCCTCCTCCAAACTCATTTAGTTTCACAAACTAATATAATACTTACAAGGGGAGACCACACCCTTCGGGTCACCAAATCTGACAAAAATTTTTTTACAGACTCGTACTACCTAGTATATGAAGAATCTAGAGTATCTCTGTCAAATGGGCACTCTGTCCAGAGATACGGCCATAGACATGAGCATTGCTAGTGTATCTATCTATCCGGCTATTTAATACAGGCCTATATGGGCAATGCTAATGTCTATGGCTGTATCTCTGGACAGAGAGCCCATTTGACAGAGACACTCTAGATTCTTCATATACTAGGTGGTACGAGTCTGTAAAAAAATTTTGGTCAGATTTGGTGACCCGAAGGGTGTGGTCTCCCCTTGTTAGTTTATGAGATTCAAAAAGCTCGTGTTTCATAACGTATAATTTCAAATAAATTTTGCAGATCCCAACATACCCGAGACGGGGCTACAAGCGGCCAAAGCACTGCATCCCGTAAATGAAGACGAATGTTGCTCGAAAGCCTGTTCCGAGAGCGATCCTGCATTGGGAATCTGCGCTAATTGTACAGACGACTCATTCCGTAATGGTGCTGAGCCACTCGATCCTCCAACAGCTCCTCAATGCGAAGTGATTACAACTCTAATAGGTCAGTAACACAGTCATAAGATGCACGAACTTCATTATCCTGGTTCGGATTTAGAAACGGCTGTATTACGATTCACTTTGTCTTCATTAGGCAAGGTTTCAGTAGTTTGAAATCATGATTTCATAAATTCATGGTCTTTGAGAAAATATCATCCATACCATTTAACCCATGATAAATTCACCACGTATACTATGTCACCCTTGCATTTCAACATTTAGATCCAATAATTGCTGGGCCCTGTCCACTTTTTTTTTTAAAGATCTTATGCGATGTCATGATGTGATATTTGGTTGTGTTATATAAAATGCTCATTCTTTATCATGTTTCCATCAATTTTTTCTACACGATGTTTTCGTGAGATATCGTTATGTTGACCATGTGTTGTGATGTTACATCACGTGCCCATGTCTTGTGAAAATTCCGTTAAGTATCCCTGCATGATGATCTCATGTGATGCCATGATAGGATGTTGATATTGGGTTGATGTTATCAAATGATTCTCCCATGTCACGTCAAGTTTCTGTGGAGTGTTCCTACACGATATTCCCATATGATTGTGACAATGTGTTGTAATGTTGTCATATATTATATGCACAAATATCACGTTTTCAAGATATGTGCCTAAAAGCGAATCTCATAACATATTATGGTGATGATGTTGATATGTTATGATATTATCTCATCATGAGCCTAGGTCATGTACATTTTCTGTAAAATGTTCCTACACAATTTTTTCATATGATGTCATAATAAGATGTTGATCATGAGTATTGATGCCATCATGTAATAGAATAATGTTACATGGAGCTTGAACAGAGAATGACAAATCATCAAGTCAAGTGTCATTACGTAGGTCCTGTACATGACATAACAATTTGGCATAAATGAGCACCATCTAGGGCTCCATGCATTAAGAGGGGGTATAACCATCCTGGAAACATCTAATGCTTACTCTTCATGAGGACATCACATGACCATGATGAGCATCATATTATCATGACACCTGAGACCATTTTCTGGAAAGGTTCTATGGAAATTTTCATAGGGGCATTATACGAGAATATTACGATACTGATGATTCATATCATATTGTTACTTGAAATGAGACTCGACATGATGACCATAACATCATAACAGCGTTCGCAAACATCGTGTGGCAAAATTTTACGTAACCATGAAGTGACTTCATCAAAATCACATAATTACATCACAAGACCATCACACAAGTACCTTCCTCAGAGGCTCGACATGGCATGGACATATTTTATGATAATACCAATGACATGAAATGGCAATGTTGTGTATGAACATTCTCGGCAACTGGACATGACATGAAAACATCATATGATTATACTACAAACACGTGGAGTTTTCGTGTTATGCCCATGTGCTGTAATGGAACCAAAATTATGATGTACCATCAATTCAAAGTATTCTGCAAACTTTCCCAACTGGGCAGCGTATGTCTCTAGAATTTGAATTTTGCAACCATCTTTGTTTCCCACAGAGGTATCGAACCTTTTTCCTCTTACACATTGCACAACAGCAAAGACAGACAATAAAATTCTCTTTGTGCCCTAGGTCCCCAACTGCAGTCTTCGCGGCAGCTTTCACGGTGTCCCAGCAGAAGCTTTGTCTCGCACATCATCAACGCCAACGCACCATTCACCGAGGTATCAACGTCGCCCTCGGAAACGGATCCAGATACTCAGCCAACGTTGCCGATCACAAGTTCAACGTCCACACCCGCCAGCGCCACCTCCACAGCGTCTTCGATGACGTCTTCGGCCGTCAACGTGGCGCCCTCTCCGGTGCCGCTGCTCTGCCTCTTCTGGCTCTGGGGCGTCTTTTTTGGCAGCCAATGCTCGCTGAGCCGCCTTGCCGCACTCGCCGATATTGCAAAATACTGTCTCCGAATGGCCCGAGCTTCGTTCGCGCGGCTCATCCTTCCGTTCTTGTTTGCCCTGCTCCCGGACTCGTTTCCGCTGCGCCACCAACGTTCTCGTCTACGAGGATCGTGCAGGAGCAGAATCCAGAATTCGCATTGTCTGCTAACTCTGGCCTCGACGGCGTCGGAGTTTGTGGACGCTTTCGATGCTGGTGACGCCCTGTCCTCGGCGACGCTAGGTGGCGCCTCGATCGCACACGATAAATCGCGGAGAGCGAGACAGAGGTACCGGCAGTTTTGCTGTTGCTGCTGTCGATATCGCTGGTGGCTCTGGCCAAGTCGACTGAAGGGCGGACACGACTGTGGCGCCCTCTGCTGTGCTCCCGTGGCCAAGGTGTACGTGGGTAGAGGGCGCTACTGCCGACGATGCTGTTCTCGGTGTCACTGGAGGTGGCTGTGGCCATGCAGGTGGAAGATTGAGCCACGCGTCTTATTGACCTCGAGGGGCCAACAACGGACTTTCAGGCCGCGACGTAAGCGGAGACGAAAAGTACGTTTTGGCATCTCGTGCTGTCGCGAGCTCGATTTAGTTAGATCCACCTCGTGGTGTAGAGAGCCACCGTGACCAGTTTTTCAAGACTCTTGGACACCAACATCAAATCTCTTCTTTTCCCGTTTCCTTCCATGCTCCATCCGAGACAGAGAGCTGGCATTATGTGCGCAGCAATGGGGAGAAAAGCCATAAGTTGTGGTGGAACGGATGAAGAGAAGCTCGATTTAGAGCTAATGAAAAATTGTCTCATGCCATTAGAGTTTACAGTCACGGAAAGATTTATTACGAAACATCAAGGCCAATGGTGAAAATGATAATTATAATGATGATTACGATAATAATAAAAGATAATGGTAATGAAATAATAATTATAATAATAAACAATAATACAATAATGACGATTGATTGGATATATTGGATGATTGAGTCGACTTGTATTGAGAGTACATTTGGGAAGAAAACAGATTTAAATTGAGTGAGTGAAGATAACACGAAGGAATTGGTTGAATGAGAGCAAACTAAGATGAGATTGAAATAGCAAACTATGATTCATTACACACCAGTAACCTTATTATCAATACTCATGAGTGTATGCTAAACAAATGAATTTCGTGAATAACCGACCGAGTGAAAGTGTATAACTTCATATATATATTTCATTGAATGTGAGAATTGAATTTTGAAGGAGACTGGAAAGCGTGGGTTGACACCTGCAATGCAATTATCAACTAAATATATAAAAACGTTAGCGCAAAACTCGAAAGGAAATGCGCACTAGGTTAAATGTAATTTTGCTTGATGAAACGATCACAAAATGGCATTCGATCAATGATCAGTTTCCAACTCTCTTCTCTAATCTTGACTTAGTCTTGATAAAACAAGAGTAAAACAACGCGTTAAGCCTAGTCGATGGAATTACCGTAGATAAGAATTGTAAAAAGTTCAAAAGCATCACAGAACATCAAATGGAATTTGAAAAAAATTCAATGATAGTCGACGGGAATACCGAATAACCAAATTTCCACACGTTGTCTTTTTCACTATATAGCGCGGGCGCGTGTACCGGGAATTCGAATTTATTGATGTACGGGCTAATTACATTGATTTGATTTGTAAGCCTTATAGATAATATAAAGAATACATACGAAATACAAAGCAATTTTTTGTTTTCTCACTAATATAGAATACAATAACAATAGCGTTAGATTCTATTATATTTTTCAATAAAGTAAGATACTGTTATTGTTAGACTAACTTGATTAATTTTATAAAAAGTTACAAGAAAACTCTTGGGAAGGAGATATATATAAATAATGCATATATGTACACCGTTGTTCACGTTATACTTTTTTGTACGCAAAATCGAAGGTGAAGAGAACAGCCATGTCCCATGCGTTTCAAGTATCAATAATATATGTAAAGAGCATGTTTCACATACACCAAGTCCAAAGCTCGGTACGGGATGTTGCGACTCCAACTGCTTATGTTGAAATCTCTTGAGGAACAAAATGTTCGATGAGATGAGCAACAGAAAGAATTGACCCAGAGCCCACATGGATACACAGATAAAACTGACCTAGAGCGCCTAAAGGAATTTCCGCGTGCACGCGGTCGTGTTGCAAACGTCAACCCATATATTAGCCGATACACTCACACGTATACTTTAGCAACAGATGCATACACAGAAAAATAATGTGCGTACGCAAGTACGCGCGCGCGCGCGCGTGTGTGTGTGTGTGTGTGTGTGTGTGGAAAGTGAAAGAGTATGAGCGTGTGTACGTGAAATAGTGTGCGCCTTCGCATGAATAATAATTTCCACGAAACGTGAGTGCAAAGAAAGTGGAGAAGAGAAGAGAGAATGTGACAAAGTAACTCATCTTGACCCTCAAGACGTTGCACAAACATTAAGTGCCGTTTAGCGACTGCATATACATAACAAGTCACATGATCAAGGCATCATAAGTGAGATATGGAATAGCACCTTTGTAAAGCACGTTTTTGGAAGTGCATTCCGGTTAGTTGTATTAAAAGAGCCTGAAATTGAATGAGAAGGAGCCTCCCACGACATTCGAATCAATCCGGAAACTAATGGATTCCGACGCAGACACGTGGGGTGAAAACTTTTGAGAGTATTCCATTCATTTTTGTCAGAAAATTTTTGCATACATCCGACCACTACCATACTAACCAATTTTGTGCTATTGTCTTGGCCCCTCCGGATGGCTTCCACATAGGTGGTGATGAGATACTGATTGTGAGGTTTTAGATGAGGATCGAGATGCATCTCGAATTTACTTCGCACCTTGACATTTCTCATGTGAAATCGTGACAGGAATAACCCAATTCTCAAGTAGTCCAAAAGGACGGACATTCTGTGAGATAGAAGATGGAGGAAGAGAATGGAAAAACAAAAATGAGCAACAAAGTAAAAACGTGTGCGTGCGTATGTTTTAGTGTGAGATTTAGAAAAGAAAGAGACGAAGATAGATGAAAATTGACGAATCTCATGAATGAGATGGGTAGAATTGCAAGGAGAGGATGTTAGAGAAAGTGTGTGTGTGAGAGAGAGAGATGAGGTAAAGTGATCAATACCGCAATTCAGGTATAATATGTGTTCGTTTAGGATTATATACATCAAATAATTACTGTAATTAAGAAGAGGCGTAAATGATAAGAGATAAACAGACGTGAGATTGACACTCTGAAATGAAGTGCCGGGGGCTTTAGGAAGGCTCGATGAGTAGACGAAGCAATGCAAATTGGTGGTTTTACACAAAACTGTCTCACTCGTACGAAAGTGTAAGATAGATTGAATCGAAAAACATTTGTATGTGAGAAGGTGTAGCCCCCTTTGCCTATGAAGAGAGAAGGAATAAACAAAAGCACAATTTAGATATAATCCGTTTGAAATTGTTATTCGATTATTACGGGAAATTTTGACATCCTATTTGTTACCTGTTCAAGCGGAAATACCACGATACAACTTCGGCTGCCGTAAAAAACCTCAGCACTTCTTAATACGAAGAAAACGACGCGGACATGTTGCGATCGTTTACATTTTTGCACTCATGCATCAACCCATCGTGGTTTTGGCTTCGCAGATCGGGCGAAAAGAGGTTTGCTTGAACTGGAATCTCTTCAAAGGATCAATATTGTCTGACACTCACAATGGTCGAAGCTTTCTCGTTGACCTTGCAGTTTTTGATATCGTTTCTTCGTGATACAAGCTGTGTCATTTTAGAATGGAGTGAGTCGGGCAGTTGAGATGATCAAAAGAATGATCAACAAGTTGGAAGACATACAATACGCACAATTTTAGGAGTTTTTGACTTGTATGGCCGTGTTCTTATGGCAATCCTTGGAGGGAGTCAAATTTTGATGAACTTACGAGAGAAATGTAGTCAGAATGATGGGGGAGACAATTTGCGGTTGGAGGCCGAATTTTATTGGTTGTGTCGGAAACGTGATCACGATACCTCCCCTAATACGACCCCCTCTATCTTTGATGATTCGAAAAAACGTGATTATCGTATACATGTCCGATTCGTTTTTTTATCTCATTGCTATTCATATTCTTTTTCATAAAGAATTTCAAGAACCTCTTCTGAAACAGATGCTCACTGCACAAGAGCGGAGAATTCAATTTCGAGAATCATTTTGATTCAATGTTAAGTCAACCTTGGACCATGATCCGAAAATTGATAACCAAGCCGAAACTGAGCCAATATGTATAACTGAATAAGATTGACCTTCGAGCAGTTTATGAAGAAAACAGGATAAAAAAATTTTTAGAACCGCACTCTGTTTAGGAGGCTCGTTTAAAGTGCGTTTAGGGGAACTTGAAGGCCCATCAAAATTTAAAGTCGATGTACTTAGACACTGTTTGATTAATAAAAAAAAGACATAGAACGAGGTGTTAATTCTTTCCTCATTCATTCATTCGATCAATGAACGGACTAAGTTTGGAGCCATCTGACACTGTTCACTGAATTGATGCTGCACGAGAATTGAGAGGATCTAAGAAGACTTGGAGATTTCCAAGGCAATCTGCCAACAAAGAGCTTTTATCGAGCACAAACAAAATTTTCACCATCCACCCACATGAGGGCGTAGGTAGAAAACCAGTAGAATGAACTCTGAGGTGAGCTTGCAAGTACTGGAGCAAACGGTTTTTAGAGAGAACTTTCTATTTCTTCTTTCTTTTGATTTCGTTCAAGTGCATACCAGTGAGGTATTTTTGTGACGGCTGTATGTAGCATATTTTAGATTTGCAGAGATTTTTCTACCAATCATTTCGTAGTGGTAATTTTATAGACAATTATCTTACAGTAGAATTTAAGCTTCGCATATAACGAAGTTAGCACCCGAAAAATAACGAAATGTACATCCCATGTTTGTTTTTCTAGTCAACTTGAATAATTCGTGGAGATATCACTGTAAGAACTCAACTGAAGTAACATATAAATAAGTATATTGAAGCATTGATATTGCGGACATTGATTTTGTTGTCATCAATAAAGATTAAAAGAAAACACATAAAATGAGCAATTTCTATCAACAGAAGAATTATTTTCTACCTCGTGATAATCTTTTATGAAAATCGCATCTCTCTATGATAATTGAGTTTTGAGAATTCCATGTGTTTTTGTGTAGGATTCATTTAAAATATGATTGTCTTCCAACACAATTTTTAGAGCAATTTTTTGTTTCGCACAGCTTTCTATCGTAGATCAGGCCCAACCATAGAGTGATTATATCTCAATATTTCATAGAAATCCATTGAATAGATACTTTATGAATACAAAATCTTGATATGTATGGTAAATACTTTTTCACTGTACGTCAATTTTCATTTGTTCGATGGCAAACCGGCATGGTATGAATTCTTCCTGAGGACAAGCTGAGAGTAGACATGGAGCATCTGAGCTTGCGGAACGACGTATGCTCGAGAATCATGTCGATTGTCAGCCGAGGTAAGCTGATATTGATGTGACCTATTTCCGAACTCTCTCCACTGAGTTTTCAAACCGTTTCGCGGGGTTAGCTCATCAAAGCTTTTTTGATAAGCTTATACAATCCTCATATTGATGGCTCATCATTCCATTTTCAAGGGGGAAGTTCGTTTTGCGTTACAGATGATTCTGATGAGTCCTTCGATTGCGCACAGTAAATTTGCATATTATCTTCAGTAGTACATGATATTATCTTGAAAAAAAATGAAAAAAAACAAACAAAAATATTATCTTGAGTTGCTCGTCAGGATGCTGGGACCTAACTCCCAGCGTCTTTGTTAGATCTAAAACGTAAGGCCTTGATACTGTTTTTATACTTGTATGGACTTTGTAGGGCCGAAAAGTCCTTTGTCTCGAACAAAGATCAATCAATTCATCAATCTTCCCGGGAGAGCGGAGTCGAATGGGAGTAGTTGATCCAGGAATCTCCAACTTGTTATTTCCAGAGCAGGAATTTTCAAGACTTTGGTTCGGTCCTCTGCCAGGAAAAATACCGAATCATGCGAAAATTTTCCGCGAAATAATGCTTCTATCGCGTATTCTCTCCCAACCCTATATACCATAGTGGCATTATTCCACTTTCATCTCAGATATATTGAAGTCTCTTTCGTTCTCTATTTTGTTCCTTCCCATGAAGCAGTGTATCGCGAAAACAGCGAGGCAACTATGGCATCACAAAATTAGACGAGTCAAAAATCAATCTCTCGAGCTAGGGTAACTTGATGTCAATTTAAAGGAGGTCTTTATCGAATTGAGAAAATTCTCTAAGTCTTGACGGATCGCCACTGTATGGCAATGGGATATTGAAACAGAAACTTGAAGAGGAGGCTGAGTAGCAGAAATCAAATACTCATCCCAAATTCTGCGTATAGTAGAAATTTGTGTATGGATCTAGAGTAGTGCGGTTAGAATTCCGCCGAAAAACTCACGCGAGACGGGAGAAGCTCAGAACTGTGAAGGCGTGAATGTATATGGGAGATTCTCGCTTACAAGGTAATTCCAAGGAGCTTGCGTATCGGCTGTGGCTGCATTTTTGGGAATCAGCTCCTTTTAACACCAAGAGACGATATGTAAAGCCGCAAAATCTAACGCTCAAGCGTTTTCAAACTGCAGTCTATAACATTGGCACTGCAAATGGTATATGTATATATGTATGTCGTAGGCGTTTAGAAGAATCAGGCGTTAAGCTTAAAGCCTAGGCGTTAAGCTTAATGCCGGCGAATAGAAGAATTGGCGTCGAAAGTATGCTCT